>JAPDSC010086429.1:0-11759 GCA_026290005.1 Latrodectus geometricus | reverse complement strand
ATTGTGTGTGTTTGTAAGTGTGTCACACATGCAGGTGTGCACAAAAATCAAAATTCAAACACCTATTTCTCCATAATGTTTTCTCCATTAATTTTCCTTACTTTCTAAATTAGATTGAAACACTCCAATATCTAACAAAGTAAACCCAATCATTATTTGAAATGCTCTCTTTCCAAACATTTTATTGCATTGTTTTCTTTAAAAAAAATTTATTGTAAATATTTTGAAAAAACTTAAAAAGAAATATTTAAATCTGAAGTAAAATTACAGATTTAAATATTAAAAATTTTAATTTTTTTAAACATTTTACACCACAAATAACAATTCTTTATTTTTTGTATTTTCATTTCAGGATATTTTATTTCAATTTTTGATTAGCATTAATTTTATTTCGAAGTTGCTGTTAACAATTCATTTTACTGTGTTTATTCTTTTAAATCTTCGCACAAATGAATTCAAAACGCCGTCCCTTTGTCCCTTGAAGATTAGGGATAAGTTTTAGTTCTGTAGTTTCTAAATACTTTTTTTTCCGCAAATATCCTCTTTTTTATTTTTGCTTTTATCATTATCACTTCAATTTTTTTCCTTTGTTTGCTGAAAGTTTCATCGTTTTCTTATTAGAAACATTTTTCTAATTTCTTAAAAAATTTTCTAGTTTGAATAATATATGTTATTTTAATTTTTTACTTATTATGCTAAAAAATTCTAAATGTTTTTACTTTATTTTTTTATTTAATTTACTTAGATTTTTTATATATATTTGCATCAAATATGTATGTATTTTAGCTTTCTTCATTCTTAGAACTGAATAAATATTCCATATAATTCTTTATATGGGAGAATAAAATTAAGCTGAAATTAAAAATATGGTACATAATTTCGCCAATCACAAATATTTCAGCAAGAATCTGGGAATAAGCTATTGGCTGTTTCTGATGAAAACTGTGGAAAATTGCTTTCTTTGTATTTTTCGCAAATAACGATCGGAAGCAAAGAATTGTTTCTCCAGCAGAAATCGACATCGGAGATCGATGAAGTCTTTTCATTTCTATTTTCATCAAAATGGCGATGAATCAGCAACATTTCCAACTTTTATAATTCCATACTGTAAAAAAATTGAAATGAAATGTGAATTTTTTTCTCCATTCTTCATATTTTTCTGATTACAAAAGTGTGTATTTCATTAAAAGCGCATTAAATTAGTGTAAAATTTAATGCGCTTTTAATTAAATACAAACTTTTGTATTCATAATTAACTTTAATTTCTTTTGATATGATACTGGGATATTTTCACCTTCATTTTGTTGTATCTCAAAAATAATATGTAGTTGCATATTTATTGAAATAAACCAATAAATTTAATAATGTAGTTTAAATACTGGTTTCAAATGTTATCGACAGATGTCACTGCACTCTATTGGTTTGGTCTTTTACAAAGTAGAGGCAGTTTAATGGTATCTATAATATTAGTTGGATTACATGCTATTGCAAAGTTTCCCTCTGGAGCTGGGAATCGAGACCATAAAATGTTAAATTGAAGTCCAAATGCTAACCGCTACTCTTGTCAACCAGATTTGTTAACGAGAACACACATATATCTTGTTAATTTGAAAGAGTACACAGAAAATTACTAGTAAACAGTAAATATGGATACCACTGAATAACAAAGATTCTTACTATAGTAAAATTGTTTTCGTGAACAGTCTTTCCCAACCCATCAAAGTCTCCTCGTGGTAGAAAATGTTATAGATTATATACATCGATCTCTTCATTTAAGATTTGAGGTTTACTACTACCGTTGATTTTCGAAATGACCTTGAATCCAATTCAAACTGTAAATCCAAGTCAAAGGAATCATATGAGTAAAATGGAAATCTTCAAAAATCGATTAACTAAACTAATGATAAAGCAACTTATAGGCCACATTTGTAATTGATTTTGAGTTTTGTCTTTTAATTGAGATTTAAGTAATCAATCAGAGGTTAAAACTTACAATATTTTACACTTCGAAGTAAAACGGTCTTCGAAAATCAATAAATTAAACATAACGCAGCGTCTTCTATTGGTTACTGAGACTTTAGAATAGATCAGAGAATGAAATATGAATAAAAAAATATATATTTTGCTTTGATGAAAAGAAAGTCTTCGAAAATCAATAAACAAAGCTAATATTATGCTGCCATCTGTTGGCAGCATTTATAATTAATTTTGCGATTCACGTCTTTCTACTGGGACTTGACTTAATCAATACTTACAATATTTCGTATAATATAGTATTTTGTATAATATATAATAATATTTTAATAATAATAATATTTTTCAAATAGAATGCTACTCAAACTTAGGTGAGAGCAGCATTAGTTGGAGAACAAGTAACGCCTATTTTAAGCAGGGCACCCGCCCTCTTGTTGCCATTGCTATCGACATGAGAAGACATTTACAAATATTTTTTAAAAAATCAATCAAATCTACAGTATGTTCAGTTTCATCATAAAATAATTGCCTTTCATATATTACCAGACTATTTCTTATTTTTATAGGAGAGGAAGAATACTAATATGTTATTTGTATTACCTCGTATGCTGTACAGAAATCCAAAAATTAGAACAGAGCCTTAAATTTTTTTCTTTAATTTGTAGAAAAATTCAAGCAAAAATTAAATTGTTTTGTATTAAAAATAATCTGACATTCATAACTTTAGTATAAAAGTTTTTGGTTCGATATCTACTTTCAGCAAACATAACAAAAAATTTTAATTCAGAATCTATTTCAGAACATAAATCACGAACTCTTTTTCAAAAAGTATAACCTTAGCTCAAGAAAACAAAAACAATTTTATAACTGGTACCTAACTTTTTTTTCTTATATAATCAGCTTCGTTATATATTTTAAAAAATGCAGTAAAACTTTTAGTAAGATTATCTGATTTTATAGGATAAATTTTTGAAGGAAAATATTAAAGGAATATTTCGAGGTTTAGTAAAGAAACTATATTTTTCGTAAAGATATAAGTTTTCATGAGCCAGCAGATAATAAGGAAAAAACTACAGTTAAATTAAATTTATCTGTTTAAAATACATATTTCCCGTTCACATAAAAACTAACGTATCTAGCAAATTCCAAATTTAAGCACATTTATATCATACAAAAAAATAAAAATATTATCTTACTCCGTAATTTCCTTTCGAAAATAAGCATTTTTCAGAACAACCAATTCATCATTATTTTTTAAGAAAATAAAGAATGCAGATTTAACGCTAATTGTTATTTTGAATAAAATACTATTTAAATATCATCCAAAAGAATGTTTTAAATTTTATTTTGATATGAATATTTAAATTTAATATTTCATTCTCGGAGAATACTTTTCTTAGATTTAAAGTTTTTATGGTAAATATCTATCTATCTATTCATATATATATATATATATATATATAACTTTACTGTTGATCTTTATTTCATAAATAAAGAGAAATACTATGTTTAAAGTATTTTTTTCTTCATCTTCAAATAAAATAAATTATACACGTCAATGGCATAAGTTAATTTCCTTTTCTTCCATTTTTAAAAGACAAAGGTAAGGAGATTTTTAAAATGAATATCACCTGTCTTCAAACCAAATCCATTACCTATATTGATCTTTAGCTTGCTAACATTTTAAATAGCTCTAGCAGTTTTATGTTTTTGATATTTTTTTTTTTTTGAAGAATTATCATTTTACTCTTCTCGTGGAAAGATGTAAAAGGGTTTTGATTTCTCTCTTCTATTACTTTCTTATCAATAGGCAGAAAGCTAAATTACTTCTTAAGCATTTTTGTTTAAATTAAGCAGTTTTACTTAAACTTTCAACTTTCCTCATGTGTGTGGATGAAGAGAACCGCATAAAAAATCGCACTTAGAAAATATGTCAGACTCAAAAATAAAATGAGAGAAAATGTTTTCAAATGAAATATAAAGCATTTTCTCATTATTTCACACATTTAAAAGCATCAAATCACACATTTAAAGTGCTTTTATATGAAATAATGAGAAAGGACTTTTAAATGAAATAATGAAAAAATGCTTCTAAAGAAAAGAAAATAAGAATATTTTTAAAGAATTTAATTTCTCACTTTGAAGAAATTTTCAAAATGCGTAAACACAACTATAAATAAAATATTAGTTTATTTTTCATTTCGTTGTAATCACATTAAACGTGAAAATAACTCTAAATAGGAAGCTATGCTGTGAGTATTTTAAACGGAAATGACTGATTACACAATAGCGAGAAACTATTGATAACACATGAACCTAGTGATTAAAGGGGAAACGGAACTTATAGTATCATATGTACATTGATGGAATAAATCACAAATATGTTGTAAGGCCAACATCTCTGAAATTCATGAATAGCATAAAAAATCTCTCAATACATTAAATATAATATCGAAATGAAACGCGCGAAACTGTCTTGATTATATAAATATATGCATATGTGTATGGAAGTATATTTAAACATAAACACAATCACATAATAATACATCAAAATCTTAGAAAAATAATTATTCACTTTAGGACTAAATGACATCCAATACACCTATCGATGGAATTCTGTAGTTAACTGTAACATTTTGGAAACTAAACGATGTGTGTGAAAAAAATCAGTACAAATGGTTACTCTGATGCAATAATGTAATACTAGAAGACAATTGCACATAGAAATAACAAGAAGAGACAAAGTATAGATTTGCAAGTATGTTACATTATGAAAAGATCAGAAAAGAACTGTTGCTGTGTTGTTACTTATCATCGAAAGATACTTCAGATCAATCCCAGAAAGTTGTTGTCTTCCAAAAAAGTCTATAATATTAAAGGGATTGGATGCTTCGTCTCCCTTAGAAAGTCCAATGCAAATCAGAATGTGATCCGACGAAGCTGGATGGTCACAGCGTTGTTTACAAGTGAAGTATTTCTGTCACTATCAAATGAAATATACTTTAAGTGTGAACGTTTTCTCTTTCTTATTAGTATAGTCAGAGCAGTCTGGGAGCCAAGCAGTAGAGTACCAGGGGATGGAAAAGAACTGTAAATTGCTATTGGGGCATTTACATTCGGTGCCGCCTCCTTTAGGTTTTGAATGTTTCGCCGAGGACAAAGCATTTTTTTCTGATCCGTTAAATAAAAAAGGAGATACAAAAGAGATTGTGTTTCAGATATTTTTGATACATGTTAAATATTTGAATCTGCAGAAGGCTGTCAGAAAAGTATTGCAATAACAAGTTCGCTAAAGTCTTTTCTCTGACTTTATGAGAAAAAAGGCTAGTAAGGGTAAATAATGAATTTCGATTCATTATGGCCCAAGTTTCAAGACTTTGCTCTTCTGAAGGTACTATTATAGATTCGATTCCAGATATTATTGAACACAACTAAGGATGGATGTTTATTTCTTGTTTTTTTTCTATTGTTGTCTTATTCTTCATGATTTAAACCCAAGCTACCAAGTCCACAAGCCAATGAATCTTCCAACATTGATAAACAGGAAAAGAACTGTATAAAAGTCAATTCTATCTAAACCTGCATGAATCAAAATGGGATAGGGATTCTGCACGGAGTTGCATTTGGTGAACTTCTGATAGTTATCCCTGATCAAAAGAGAAGCACTTGATGCATTCACTTGCGAACCTGCTAATGGTGGACTTGAATGACTCTGTCACCGTTGATGGTAAGGTCACTACCTGAAGCCTGACTATAACACCATGGGTGGTTCGGAAGTATGTAGTTCGGAGGAAATCCTCAGCTTTCCCTCATTCCTGTATTCAAAATTTGGATCACTCAGAAGTTTTCCAGATTCTCCATTTAATGATGCTTAAATTTTATTATCTAGAAGAACCTCTCATTGGTAAGCAAAACGCAGCAGACGATAAAAAAAAATTCGCAACTCTTATCTGTTAGTCTATTATTTTGTGTCATATAAAAATGATTATATATTTTAAAAATAAGTTATACTGAAATAAGACATTCCCTTTGAGAGCGATATGCAAAATGGTTATGATATAAAATCATCTAATATTTAATTTTAAGTCATAAACATTTTACAGATTGCTCTCAGAGGAATGTTAATATTTTAGGAGAAGCAAACTAAGTCCCTGATGCAAATCTAATTCCCTCGTTGAAAAATGTATTCAAGATGGAAAAAGAAATAAAAAGCACGAGCACAGCATTCTTTAATAAAAATATATTTTCTCTTTTATTCATCCAAAAAAAAATTCCTGCTCTAAGCAAATTTTCACTTGAAGTGGAGAATAGAATAAAAATATTCCATAGCAAACTGAATGTCTATTCACAGTCCACCTTTTAGTGAATAATACTCTTTTATAATTAATATTCTTAATTTTATAGAAAATTTAATTTAAAATTACTACAAAATTGTACTTGAGCATAAGTATATATATTTAATGCGTACATAAAAAAATTTAATAGGATTTTTTTTAAAAAATTTCTTTTGTAAATGAATGTTACACAGCTTTTTGTAAAATATTCATGAAACTTGAGATTTAATTAGATTTTTTCATGTTTCCCGGTAAATAAACTTTAATATTTATATATGAATAGTTTCTTTATCTACATGTATGAAATCTTGCACGTGAGTAAATTTGAATGATTTTTAAATTTCCTCGAATTACATCTTTTTTTTTTTTGTTTCCAAGTTAGAATAATTGTTCTTTTCTTCAGCTGACTATAATGCAATTTATTTAATAAATGAAGATATTTTACTCAACTGAAGCAAAAATCTTGAATTTCCTCCTTGATATCTTCTTACATTTTTTTCACTCGATTTATTTTATTTTATATTCAATTGAAATATAGAATTTTATATATTCTGAAATCAAACATCCATAGGAAAACAAATATATGTAATAATTTTATTAGTTGATTTGGGAATGTTTGTGTGTGTGTGTGTCGTGCAATAATTTTCGACGCAGCCGCTTATTTCTGTTGACTAAAATCACTCAACGCCAACAATTCGTAAACTTGAGCACTGATCAGGTGACGGGGTGCACAAACCCGTCACCTGATCAGTGCTCAAGCCTCCTTCTCTTCACACCACGCATCAAAAGAGCTTCAAATTTATCGCACATAGGTTTGCTTGCTCGCTATTCACCTGAAGCAAATAGCGAACACACAAGCCCTTAGCCGTAAGAAAGACACTCATTTTTATTAGTACAGACATTATAGCATTCAACAGAAACTTTAATCAAACATTTCACACGATACAAAGAATGAGAAAAAAGAATGATAGATGACATCGAGTTGTTGTGGGGGAGAAACATCTTGAGGGTCTTAGTTTGGAGCAAATAGAATGACCAACTCAATTTCCAGGCTTCAGTCCCATACAGCATATGTGGGACTATCTTGGTAGACAGGTTGCTGCTTTTAATCCACCTTCAAAGTCGGAAAAAAACACAAAAGTTTACTCTGTGTTTGGACTTTGCTTCTTATTTTGGTAACCGACGACTTAATTGACAGCAAAGAAATTCGATGCTGTCAATAAATTCAAATTCAGGGTGGACATATCCCTTATTAAAACTCTTTTTTGTTATGTTTCTATAACATTCTATCGCAAAAAAACTGTAATTATTCTTTTTACCAAGAATGGACTTTCCCATTGAGAGTTATTTTCTTTGATATAAATCATTTATGCCTATTTCTTATGTAATTTTCTATGTTGCAATCCATGGATGGCTGTTTTGTGCATATATCATTCAAATGTGGTGTTTCTACATTCACTCATTTATAAGTTAGGCTAAAAAAACTGGTTGTTCCTTAACTTTTGAAGACTAGTGTAAATTACTAAGATATTGAAGGCTGTGTAAGACAAGATAAAGCGAGTAATACATAGAGGAATTTTTCAAAATAATACAAACACTTACGAATAAAAGTGCCCTTTTTGAAAGCACCTCGTAATCATTAAAATATAGTAGCTAATTTTTTTATAAATAGAAATGTATATATTCTGTAGTAAATGGTAACTTTATTGAAGTTCTAGTCTTCGATTTTTTTAAAAGACTAAACTGTTCGAAACACACAGATTGTCTAAGAAGCGAATTTGTCGGAGCTAATCTAACTGAAACAAATGTGATCAGACAATGTCCTTATCTGATTTCTTGACAGAGGGATCTGGGATACGAAGCATATGTCCCTGGTAGGTGGTCAGCATAACGCGAAACCTCCAGTGTTATTTCCCAAGTGCACTTGATACAGTTTTATCAACCCACTGAAGTGATAAAAGGCTGGGTCGATCTTGCCCAAAACAAAGATAAAACCTCGGACCTGTGCGTTGGGAAGGCAAAATGCTACCACTTCACTACCGCACTTCAGTCAACAGGGGCACATTTAAGAATAATAATAGTTTTAGTTTAAGCTTCTTACTGTATTGCAAGTTTTTTTTTTTTTTTTTTTTTTTTTTTTTTTTTTTTTACATGATTATATTTTACGTTCAAACAAAACAAATGCTACTTATGACCTAACTTAATCCCATATTTTTCTTTTGCACATTTCTTTTGATTGTTACGTCTAGTTATATTCATTTTTTTAAATTAAATAAAAAAGAATTTAAATATTATTCACGTACACATATATAGATATCAGGAATGTCACCAGCTTTGGAAAAATCTCTTTATAGATTTACTTTCTTTAAATTTTACGTTTTTCCCTTTCGTTACCATTTTACATTTTTCGCTTCACTTTAGATTTTTTAATTTAAAATAAATATCCATTAAGAAAATCATTTTTTTTTCTTTTTTTGTCTCGGAATTTTTCAAAGTATGGATTTAGTAAGACAAAGACTCTTCCATTTTTTTAATATAAAGAATGATCCAAATGTCCAGTCTCCCTCCCCCCTTTGCCTTTTGTTAAATGTCATTAAGCACATGCACCGACGTTATTTATTTACTATTTTATTTAACATAGGCATTTATCTTATTACCATTACTTAGCTTTTCTAAAACCGAAAATGTCTCCCTTTTGATGGATTTCATGACATAACCATGTTGTTGCTCTAAGTCAGAGTTTCCCAACCTTTTTTGTGCCATGCCCCACCTTAGCCTTTCCAAAATTCCTATGCCCCCCCCCATGTAACATACATAATTTTTATTATTAAGAAATTGAATTGTTCACTTAAGAAACTTAAATGATAGGTTTTAGGAACAAATCCCTAGGAAATTGTTAACAAAACACAGTAAGTAGATTTTCAAAACATATAATCAAAAACTGACATTCAAATTTAAAATAATTTTAATAAAGATTTTTCTATATTAATTTATTATTTTAATTTAGTGAGATCCTTGCGCTTGATGCTTGCTGCACAAAGATTTTATATTAGGTTCCAATTTGGTTAGCATCAGTCTCAAGTCTCCACGTTGTGTTATATCCAGCCGATTTCCTTTTTTTTACAAGTCAATCATTTGCAGCACTAAATCCACATTCAAGTAAATATGAAGATGGAAAAGGTAGCAATAGTTTTCTTGCACATTTCGTTGAATTTGGGTATTTGATCTCTGTTTCCGCACAAAGCCAAGCCATCGCTCCTTTTATATTAAATAAAGTTTTAACTGACTCATCATTTTGTAATTCTGCAAGTTCTTCTTGATACTCCATATTTGATATATCATACAAATCCACTAACATTGGCTGCATCATCCATATTGGAAAATCAATTTGTTTCAAATCAGAAAATCTTTCTTTTAAATCAGCCGATAGAATATTCAGATGATTGACAATAACAAGTAATGCGGTATCAGTTACTTCACATTTTTGGAGCCAATGAAACTGTTGAAAGTTTTTGTTGTTAATATGTTTCTGACATAACTCAACTTGAGTATTGAAATCAAATATCTTCACTTTTGCATCGACAAGAGTTTTATTTGTTCCTTGAAGTTGCTTATTTAATTTATTTAGTTTTTCAAAGATATTGGCTAAATAACTCACAAATGCTTTACCATCGATTGTTAATAAATACTTCATTTCAGGTTTGTCACTTAAAAATCATTAAGAGTATCAAACAGTTCCATAAATCTTTTCAAGCAGTTCCCTTTAGATAGCCATCTTACTTCAGTATGAAGTAAAAGTCTAGCATGATCCTCATTTTGTTTTTCACAAAATAGCTTGAAGAGACGTTCACATTTGGCATTAGCTTTAATAGTATTAACACACTTTATAACTGAAAGTAGTACTTCATTTAGAACAGGCGATATGTTTTTAGCTACCAAGTTTTCCCTATGAATAACACAATGCACAAGAATCATTTCTGGATTCGCAACTTTCATCAATTTTAACACTAAAACTACCGAAAGGGGTCATTTGACCCATTTTTCCATTAATTTTGCCGAATAAAAAAAATCCCCGGTATGTTTAGTGTTAAGCAGCCAATTTTCTTGCCCATCATATTAGGAGCACCATCTGCAGCACAAGATGTTATATTTTTCATTGGTATATCATTGACATCTAAGTAGTTTTTTAGCATATTATATATATCTTTGGAAGTAGTGGTGCTTTCTAATCTTTTACAGAACAACATATCTTCAGCAAAATGTCCTTTATCAATATATCTTACGTAAGATATCAATACTGCCTCACTGTCTCTCAAAGTTGATTCATCCATTTGCATTGAGAAATTTCTAGTTTTCAATTTTTCAACAAGTTGTTTATCAACATCTTCAGTCATTTCGTCTATTCTTCTGCTAACAGTATTGTTACTGAGTGGCATAGTTTTTACATCTTTGTCATCTTTTTCAAGAACCATTTTAAGAAATGCTGATATTGAGGGTTTTATTAAATTCTCTCCTATAATATGATTTTTTCCAGTTTTAGCGATGAATAAAGAAATTTGATAATTAGCCTCAAGAACACGATTATTAGTTGAAGTATGAGCAGTAAATAGAAACTTAAATGTTGTTCTCTTTTCAAAATTTTTCTTTAAACAAATTAATTCTAATCTGAATTAAAGTAATTCAAATCTGAATTAATATGAGCACCATGTTTCGCCTTTAAATGCGCCTCAAGACGACCTCGTTTCATTGATTCGTTGGTCAAACATTGCTGGCATAAAAGACAAAAAGGAATCCGCTCATCGTGGACAGCGGATATGAACCCAAATTTTAAATATTCCTCCGAATATTGACGAGTTTTTTTCTTGCTTGCACCACTCATTTTACTATGGGGGCTATAAGAAATAAATATAAGATCGATTAAATACTAAAATTAAAGTATGTGTTAAAATTAATTTAAAGTGACAGAGTAAACGTATACTAAAAAAATACATATTTATTTAAATGTATATAACACATTTACTACATTGCCACCGCAAAATAATATATTTTTTCCATTTGACAAATTTTCTGGAAAGTTATGTTTCTAAAATAAATAAAAATCAAATCAAATACTTACCAATTTTATATATACAATTTATATATTTATTAAATAACCGAGTTTTTGCAACAGTGTTGAAGGACTGTTATTTTTAATTATTTCAAATTAACACCAACTGAATTCTGTGAACACTACATACATTGCGAATTCAAGTGCGAACAACTGCGTTGTTTACCGAGATTTTAAAACGTCCGAGATTCCCCGTGGAGCCTGCCGTCTGCCACAGGGAAGTTAACTTGACGACGCCAAACACCCAGTTGATATTTTGGTCTCGTCAAGCGAAATTATACCCAATAATTATTTAAGAAATTGCTTTTTTCGTTAAATTTAGCATTGCATTTAAATGGCCCGAA
>JAPDSC010086424.1:1701-18961 GCA_026290005.1 Latrodectus geometricus | reverse complement strand
ATATATATATATATATATATATATATATATATATATATATATATAGAATTCTAGACATAATTTCGACAAAATTTATTCTTGTAACTATGACTCACATAAGAATGAATTTGGTTTTCTGTTTCAGGAATAGATCGAATGTCAAAAGATCACTTGACCTATTATTGACTACCATTTTTATAGTTATGGTTCCAAATTTAAATTAATAGAAATTTAATCAAGTAAAGATGTACATAACTGGTTTATAAAATTGATACCCTAAGAAGAAATGTAACGAACAAAATGGTATTTATTGGATGATATATAAGATATTAAAAATAGTAAATAAATTAATTTTCAAGAAATTTGCCAGCATGAGTCCTGATAAATCACTATCCAGAACAACTCCTCTATCAGCAATAGTAGCACTCATACGCTTTGGTATTCAGTCAAGAAAATCAGTTGGATGGCATATACCGTGCAGTTGCATCTTCAACACCATATCATTTTTCATCGACTTTACAGACTGACATGTGTTGACGAGATATTTCCTTGCTAAGCATTGATCCGATTTTTTCATCTTGTGAGAAATCTGGAACCCATATTTGGCAATGGCAACTGACGAATATTTTTTGCACCAAAAAAAAAAAAAGGTTTTTCCTACCTCTTCGATATCGTCACTACGCCATCGTTCTTTAACTTGTTAAAACAGCATTTTGCAGAGTATGAATAAAAGATAGAGCCATTGACATTTAATAAGTCATTAAATATATCGAAATGTATTTTGTTTTCTATTTATATGTGTGCTTTCCTTTTAGTCAATTAATAAATTTTTTAAAATAATATTTTCTCACGGATATTCTCTCGATTCCTTCTAGTGTGCTCGCGACCCCCAAGGGAGTCGCGAGCCCCACAGGTTGAGATAGTATTAGGAAGATAATTCCCACGTCATGTCATAACTCATTTCTTATAATGCTCAACCACTGAAACAATATTCATGTATAACAACATTAATGTAATACTAAACAGTAAAGCAATATTAACCCAAGTGATATTTAAATATTAATGTAAATATTTATATATGATATTCGGCTATAACTCGTAGTCTAATCAAGTGTTATCAGTTATAAATGTATCTCGTTTGACAGTTCATAATTCATTTGAATAATTAGTAAGTTGTCATTATAATACAACAATGGTTATCTGATAAAATCTAGAGTAATGCAACTGATGTTATTGTATTCGATTCCAGTCGTGTTGTTAATATCCGTATTTCCCAAATCCCGAAACAAAAAATAAGTATCAATAAATGTCTGAGGTTAATATATAGTTATATACAGCGATTATTCACACACATATCTTACGATAATTTTCTTCCAAATTGTAAATTTAAAAACTCTTTATTATATTAATATTTATTTAACGATATTGCATTTTTAAGTTCTTATTTTAAAATTTGTGTAATGAACCAATTATATTAGCTAATATTTATAATTATTTATTTTATAATTCATTCTTAAAAATATGTATAGTATACAAATAAGGATTACAATTTACTGATGCATTACTATGTAATTGCACTTATGGTGTATGTGATTAATTGAATGTCAGAAAATGAATAGTGAATACTTTACTGGAAATTACACCTGGAATTATCTATGAATTAGATTGGAAATTTCTAATCTAATCCATTGATATGTTTGAAATTTTAAAGTTACTTTTTATCAGATATCTATTCAATAAAAAGTTTATTCATGAAATACTGCTTTATAAGTTAAAAATATGCTCGTTTTTCATTTTATCAGAATTTGCTTGCTTAAGAGTATATTTTAACTTTAACTCAGAAACTAATAATTAAGAAACTTAGGTTCTACGAATTAAAAAGTTGTGATAGGAAAACGTCATTATTTTAAGTTTACTGTTTAGAAAAAATTCCTTTTATGAACCACTTCAAATAAAAGTAATCAATAGCAGGTTTGAATCTAGCCTGATTAAAGCTGTGTGGCTTTTTCAAAATCAAAGAAGGTTTCAAGTCCTTGAACCAACTTGAAAACATTTAACCGCATATTTGAAAGTATAAAATAAAATATATCATTAATAAACTCTTCCTTTGTTAAAATTGCTTTAACTTTTTCAGATGGTTGTATTGATTTTTCTAAATAACGATAAATTAAACTTTTATAAATGCATGAAATCATTAATTTTCCTCACTGTTTTGTGTTCAGGAGTTTCTTGATGTATATGATGATGGGTTTCTTTAATAACTGTTTTCAAACCTTTTGCTTTAAAGCCATAGATTGCTTATATTAAAATGAATCCCTTTATATTGAAAGGAAAACTTAGAAATAATGTTAATATAACTTTAACATTGGTGGAATAAATTTTTCATTTAGTAATAAACATTTTCATTAATCGCGAAGACAAATTTGTTAAAAATGTTTACTTCTAATTTAATTTATGACATGTGTTTTAAATTCTTTTAGAATTATCATTTTGTTATGATAATTTTTATGCTCTATGCATATTACTATTTAAAATTATTATTATCTTTAAATTACGTCCCGAAATATCGTTTCAAAATACAAATCATGATAAAAATGAAAAGCTTTAAGAATCAGAGTGCTTTGTCTATTATATAACTTAATTTGAACATCATTATTTGCATGGCAATGCTTAATGAGTTATTGGCAACACTCTAATTTAGAATTTTAAGAAAACAATCAAAGATAATTTTCAAATACAAAGGGAAAAGTTCAGTGACCGAGCGAAATTCTTATCTCTCACGAATTTCGTCATTGTAAAACTAAGTAAATGAGATATTAAGTATAAAATAACATTCAGGTATAAATGAAGCACATTAACTATAAAACAACATTTTATAATAAGGAAACATTTTGTAAATTAATTATAATTTTTTTCAATAGAATTTACGATCTCTTTGGACTAGAAAGACCCTTTTTAAAGCTTGTTTCGACCCTCAAGAGTCCATTTGTCTCCTGTTATCCTTGCTTTAAACCAATTATTTAAACAGATTTGTGCAAATTTTTATAAGTTAAATTTCTAGGAATGATTGAGATATGTTTTTCCAATACTAATTTGGGAAAATAAAGAAATTCAGAAATATTACGAATTAAAGAATTTCATTTGTCTACAGAATTTCAATACAGAATATTCACTTATGAAAAGTTGGGCCGAGTGAGTTAAGCATTAATGGTAATAATAAAGATAACATTTCTTGTCAGATTTATAGAAAATTTTATATTGGATGAAACAAAATTTTCGAGATAGTATTGGCTCTTTTCATTTAAATTTTTAATGAAACGTGCTTATGATATGAAAAAGAAAGGTTACTAAGCGCTTATTCTATCCAGAAATTTTGCAGCTCAAAATAAATAATACACAGATAAATTGAGTGGAGAAGTCTCCAGTGAACTGTTTTGTAAGTCGTTTATACATATAGTCAATAACTTTTATAAGGTGTATATACTCGTTTTTAAGAGTACAGTTACAATCTTTCATTTATTTTCTAAAGGAACGAGGTATTATAGAAGTTTATAGACAAAATCATAAAATCCTCTAACTATTTTGAGCAGTATCTATGATGATGATTAAGTAGATCAATTTATTAGATAAAAATAATCATAACAAAATATTGAATATCATAGATGTTAGTTAAATATCACTTGCTTAAAACTGCAGTTATACACGCATTTTTAACAGTTTTCAAATAAAAAATACAGCAGTTTTAGAAAAATTATATATAAGATTAATTCGTATATAAGGCAGGCACATGCATATTTTCTTTGAATTCATTTTCTGCAGATACGAAATGTTATTGAATAATTTTACATGTAAAATTATATCATCCTCAAACTGTTTTGAACAATATATAACAAAATTTTCATGCATATATCAATGTATGTTAATGGTTGGCATTCACTATAAGAGTTAAACGAATTCATATAAATTGTGTGTGAAAAGTAAACTCACATTTTATGTGAAAACTATGATATTAAATTAAACCTGAAATTTAAATGATGAATTATATATACTTCTGCCTTATTTAAATACAATAACATCTCCAAAGTAAAAAATTTAAAATGCGTTTACGGGAATATAACATTTCAACATTGAAACTGTGTATGAATCAAAATTATTTAAAATTTAGTTTCTTATTAATTTTGGATAAAAAAATTGGCATTTGATTCACTGTTGACAAGCTTGTATTCAAAATTTCTTTAGAAATATTGCAGATGTCTTGTATGTATATTAAATATTCGAGGTTGACTTTCAACTCAGTAACCAAAGATTTTAATTATTGATAATTTCTGTCTGCATAAATAAGAAGAAGTATATTCAGCATAAGGCAACACTTATAAGGAATTCACTAATAATTCTCCAGTAATTGCTTGAGAACTTTTGCCTCAATCTATTATTTTCTTTTGAATTCAAAACAAATTCCAAATAAGGCTGCACTTGTAAATTTCCAATTTTATGCCTTTGAGTGTGTGTGCGTGTTCCACCCTAAGGGATACGTATTCAAAGTAAGATAAAAGTTCTTGTAATTCAGATAAATTTGAGCAACACACTCGAATTTAATTACGACGCCCCTGGAAGTGTTTTCATACCAATATTCTCCTTCGAGATAATTAAGTAACTCGGCAAAATTCTCAAAGACCTAATTTTATTCTGTTTGGATAGCATCCATTTTTAATTGCATTTGATGTCACTGAGACGCCAATAAATATCTTCTTGCTTTGGTTGAAGACTTACAGACCAGTTATCTGTTATTTCAATGAATGAATATAAAGAGATCCTCTCAGCATAATTTGCTTTATCGAGGACTATGCCAGCATGCCTTACTAGAACTTACTTAGAGCAAATAGTTATCCAGATTATTGAAATATGTTTTCTGAAAATGAAAAGGGTAAGGATATTTCAAAATAATAAATTATTCTTAGGAATGACTTGGCAGTAAAAGATTTAAAGTATGTTGAAGCTAAAGGAAATGTTTCAAATTTGTATTTACTCTGTTTTAATAATGCAGTATTATAATAATATAACAACGCAGTATTGTTATTGCTACTATGTTAAATGTAAAATAGAAATTTTATTTTAGTTACAATAGCATTGGCTTTGGAGTTCTTGATTCAGGTTTAAATCATATACAAGATTTTTTTTATCAAATGCAATTTTAACTAATTTGTATAGATATATTTTTTACAAGACGCAGAGCACTTAGATGAATTATAATAACCATAATATCAGAAATTTTCTTCATAAAAATTTTATATCTGGCTACAATCTAAAGGCCACAAAATATTTATCAATAAGTTTGTAAAAATTTCTTTTATCATATTCAATATTTAATTAAACAAGCATCTTGAATTTCTTTTATCATAAACCGAAATACGGCTATGTATTAAAAAAACAAAAATATTAAAAATTGTTTTCATACTTAAAATGAAATAAAATTAATTTTTAATTCATATTTCTAGTGTGTTTAATCAAATGCAATAAAAATCAGAAAGCAGTTATCATGTCCAGTGTACAATTACATATTTATATTTAAGTAAATACTCAAGGTCAATATTTTTCAAACAGAAAATAGCAATAAATAAGCTTAGTTATTTATATAAACTGAAAGATATCAAAATATTTCTAATTAACTAGATTAAAGAAAGTTTTTTTTTTCAGAATTCTGATAAAAAAAATATGTACTCATATACATGTAATACATGTTACTTTAAAAATAAGAAGAAATATTTTTAGTTCATGTTGATCTTATGTAGATAAATTTCAGTCACTAAAATGATTCTTACATTATTTATAATATTTAATAATCAAGATTCATTTAATAATCAAGAGCAATACTTCTTAAAAATTTTCTGATTAAGAAAACTAAGCTGAAAGATTTCAGTTTTCAAAGATATTTTAAATAAAATAAACATTATACATAATATTCCTCCTTGACGTACTATCTGATCAGCATCAATCTTCCATGTAAAATTATGCTGTTAATGGTTAAATTTATTCATTTGCCACTTTATTGCGAATTTTGTATACAAGTTTTGATTGAAAATTACTTGTGGTTAAGAATTATACCAATTGAAATATATAACTTTAAAGCCGTATAAGCATACACGGCTCCCATGCTTAAGTGTGTATCCATCAAGTAATGGGAGATTTGTCTTCAAACTTAATTTAATTCTGACAATTTTTCATAAGGACATGGATAAATAACAGTGTAGGCGAGTACCGATGAGAAGTTGAGTACTGCTTAACCCGTTAATCTTAAGATTAACAGGTTTGGTATACTCGCTCATCATCACCAAATGCCTCGTAATTTTGAACCATGATCAGGTTAAGAGGTCACACCTGAGCTAACACCCTCTTCTCCACATCCACACCAGCGAAACAATTTCAGTTAGTCGGGTGTCCCAGACTAATGTGGAAGCATCCCTTTAAACCATGCTGCTCCAGCAGCCCCGTGAGGGGAGAATGTAGTCAACTCCCCCCACCTTCATTCATTGCTGCGTAAAATGTTTCACTTTGCTGATCTTAATGAAAAGTGGCATGAAGCTACTTTTAGATAAGGATAAGGTGAATTACACTAAGTGAAATAGCTTTGATCCATGATAGATAATAGGGCTTTTGAAAAGGAATAATTGGAAATTCAATTTCTAAGCATTAAGATAGTTGGCAGTATTTTAAATTTGGAAACTTTTATGAAAAATAATATCATAAATGAAGACTGTTATCTTCATGAAATAAAATTATGGCATTTTCAATTTTATAAGTATGTCTTCGCATATGTAGCATAAAGTTAATAAGTTTATATAAATTAAATATTTCGCGTTTGTACTAAATGTATTACAGTTGCGTAATAATGAACTGCAGTTATAAGCATGTCTACTATCATGTAGCATAAATAGGTAAGTTTATGTAAGCTAAATATTTTGTTTTTATTAAATGTATTGAATCAGGGATGAGGAATTTATTATTGATATTTAAAATATAGTTAAGATAAAAATATCATTATTATGATAAGGCAGGAAAATATTTATAACATACTACACATAAGTTTAAACATATCATTATTAAAATTTAATCAATTTGTCTTAAAAAGAAAATACAAATAAAATAAAATTATTACAAATGAAAATATTTCCTGTAATATTTTTATTGTTAATTTAAATTATTTAATGGAAACATTTTCAAAGAAATTTATAAATTATTTTATGAAAACTAAGTATTTGTGTGCATACCGGTGATTTAAATAGAAATTAAAAGGACGGGAAAAGTATTTGATTTTCCTTCTGATTAATATCTTATCTTGAGCATTTTTTGAAGTAATTGCTTTTAAAGAAAAATAATATTGTTTTTTTCTCTCATGTGAAGGAAACGCAGTTGCATTCTGTAATACTTATAAGATAAAATAAGATTCCTTAAAAAGAGATGCCGACTCTAATGGATTTGAGATTTATCATTAGGAAATATTTCTTTTTAAAAAACGAATTCTACTAAAATTTAATGAATTATCGTTCTCCTCTTAGTGAATTATCCTTATCGAATTCTATTAAACTTTCCACGAATATCATTGAACTGAGCACAGTTATATTAAACAGAACAAGAATTTGTCTATTTATATTTAATAGAATAGAATTTGTCTATTTATATTAACCAGCAATAGTAAAATTTTTAACATTGCTCAAATATGCATATTAAAGTTTAATACTGTTTTTTAGTTATAATAATATTCCTTATATCATTTCTATAAATATTTGGTTCTACATAAAAACACCTTAGCAAATTTTCTTTAAATGTTTTAGTTATTAAAATAACCAAAATGTCAAATTTATCTTAGTGTAGACAAACAATTTTAATTGAAAAATTGTTATTACATAACTCTGAGAAAGGTAATTTTATAGACAAAAATACAGCCGACATTAATTAATTGAATGAACGTACTGAATTATAATAAGAAAATTTATCGTAATTTTTTTATAAATGGCTCATGTAAAGATAAAATGAGATTTACTACAAACAAGGAAATGTATTTTTAAGATATTTAGCTTTTAGAGTTTACTGAAGCTAGTCTTTCCTTTTATAAGCAAATATTCTTTTTAATTTATCTATAATGAAATGTAAAATGCATTGGGGTTAAATATATTTGACTGAGTTTTATAAAAGATATGTGTTTTTCAGTATATTGAATTATATGTGCATTTCATTATTTGGATTTGCTAAAACATTTACCTCAGCGATATTTCCTTTTTGAGTTCATTCAGTAAAGTGCTTCTTGATCTGTTGGTTTGTTCTAAACAAGGTTATACTCTCTTCTTTGAACAAAATAAAAAATATACCTACATGTATTTTAAGAGACTTTAACTAGTAGCTGAATTTGCAATTCAAGTTGAAATAAATATGCAAATTCCACATTTATTATAAATTGCAGCAGTCAGTAAAGTTTTTGTAAATTTGTTTAAATCACTAAAGAGTTTTATCTCTATCATTGATGAAAAATATAAATAAGAATGTATTATTAATGAATCTGATATTTATAAAAAAGGTTTTCCATTAAAATCGCTTTTTGTTTGATGCGAAAATCTGATAATTATAGCAATTACTGTTAAAAAAATGTACAAAAAACACTGAAAATTAATGTCAATTTAATTATATTAAATTATGTACATAAATTTACATTAAATTGAAATAAACTTTCTATATTTTTAGCAAAATTTTCTGAGCACTTCGAATAAGAAATACGGGTAGATTATTCAAAATTACATCATTTACAAAGAACTATTTTTTTTTACAGTTTTAAGGAGATCAATTAAACAAAGAATGATGTAAGATTTAATAATTTTTCTTAAGTTTTGCTATGTATATATTGAGATAAGACGTGATTATTCTATGAATTCTGTATGTATTTGTATCTCATGAAATAACTGCAAATCAAACATGCATGAAAATTTATTTATGATTTTTTCTTTCACGCCTGTTTTTATGAATTTCCTCATTTATAATTTTCACATTGTTAAGGTACATCAAATATAGCTTGTAAGAGAAGGATATAGGTTTTATGGCATGAATGGAATTATAATTTAGCCCATAATTTAGGTAATCCATAATTAAGAATCATTAGTCCATAATTAGCCCATAATTAAGAATCATAATTTAGCCCATATTAATAATCATAATTTAAGTGTTTAGTGTCTGTCGACTACAAGAATAACTCCCGCCAATGAGTCTGTGCTTGCCTGTGCCTAGCCAAACAAAACATGTCCCATTTTCAACAGGAGGAGTGTTGGCGCCAGTGCTTTGAATGTTGGCGTTTCTTCCTTTCGCCAAGCGCTCCAACAACCCAAAAGGCTATAAAAAAAAACTCTTGTTTAGTAGTCGTCGTATCGTTGTTACTTCGTATAGATTGTATTTTGTTACACTCTTGTTTAATCGAATTTCGATATAATAGCATTTTAATAATCTTTGTTAAATAGTAATAAATACTAGTAATAGTTTTCGACTAGTTATTCTTGACATTTTACACTACAAGGAGCCAAAATAAATGCAAACTGTGTCTGACTGAATGGCTTGAGGATAACATGAGGTACTATTCTGAATATCGCGAATTCATAACACTCTTAACCCCTAAATTAAAGGGACAACTCTGGTTGCTATAGCAAATACTACTACCAGACTACTGTTCGGGAGCTTTTATTGTGAAAAGAAAAAGCTTTAATGTCCAAAGGTCTAAACAAGACTACTGTTTTCTTGATGGGTCATGAATGATTTCCTTTCTATTGATATGCACTAGATGCTTGTAATGAAGAAAATGTGCATAGGTTTTGATTTTTCTATCTGAGTTTACTTAAAATAACAATATGGTTTACTGATTTTAGGCATTCTGAGTCTGCAGAAATAAATAATAGACATTTTATGCAGACTAATGGATATCTAGAATAATAGATAATCTTTGTTTAGTATCTTGTTGTATGTTAAAATATAAACATACAACAAGATACTAAGCAAATGCGTGAATATGTCATAAAATTATTTGTTTAATTTCTAATTTCACGCAAAGGCATAAGAGAAATAAAAAAAAAAAAAGAATATAATATAAAAGAAAAAATTCGTGGTAATGACAAATACTTATATATAATGCTTTTAAAATTTTATGTAAAAACCATCAGAGTATAAATCAGATTTCAATTGTAATTATTATTTATAATATTTAAAATAAAAGTATGATAATATTTTAGTTTCAGCTTGTAAAATTCAGCAACAGAAACTCGTAAATATATCTTTTCAATATTATGATATGATTAGTCAATTTCTTAAGCTGATATAAAAAATAACTTTCCTTTGATTTACAAGTAAGAACAATATTTAAAACATCCATATTTATAACATAATTTGATAATAGTTCATTAAGATGAGTTAAAAGTTCAAATGTCTTCTTATATTTTAAAATTTCACTGATTTACAACATATATCTATTATATAATATATAAATTTTAAATCCAAGTGAAATATAAATATTAATTATTTTTCTCGATATGTTTTTTTTTTTTTTTTTTACGAGTATCTTATTTCTAAGTAGCAATCAATGTATAAGATTTAAAAAGCACAAATTAAAAATAAAAATAAGAAAAATATTTTATAAGTTCAGTGATGCTTCATAAAATTTAAAAAATAGTTTTAATTTGTTTTATTCTTAAACAAACAGCCTTTAACAAGCTCATTCAAATTTTCATAGTCTCTGAGCTTTAACGTGATGTAACGTTCAATAAATGCAATATAATTTGCAATTTAATCTACACTTATGTGTGTGTATGAAGGGAAGAGATGGAGTCATGCAATCTTAGTAAATTATATTTTGTAGTATTTTTATAAGTATGATTATTACAGCGATTAAATATTTTAATATAATGTATATTTTATTATAATGAATGTAACTTTTCATTCTTATTATGTTTGATGAAAGATAGGAAAATACGATATTTATGTTCTTCTAGTATATTTCGGAGTAAAAATTAATTTAAAATTATAGTCATTTTTTTAATTTTATGTTATTCCTTTAACGATAATAGTTCATTATAAATATTTAACATTAACAAATTTTAGAATCTGTTAATTTTCTCATGAAAATTATCGATTATATAATTTAAATATTATATGATCTGAATAAAAATTATTAGAAAATCTTAGTTGTTCCTTCAATAGTCTTTTAATTAATGTTGTATACAAACAGGCTTTCCTTAACTAAGCTACGCTTATCTTATTATGCTTTTATAATTAAAAGTCGTAAAAAATGATGATTATCAAAAATAATGAAATAGTTAAGTGTTCCTTTAAACTAAAGTATAATGAGGTGAAATAAAGAATTTATTGCATCCACCATTAATAAAACCATTTACTTTTTCAATAATTTTGTAGATTATAATTATAAATGTCTATAAGAAGCTTAATTTGAGATTAATGATCT
Source organism: Latrodectus geometricus (assembly GCA_026290005.1). Classification (NCBI taxonomy): domain Eukaryota; kingdom Metazoa; phylum Arthropoda; class Arachnida; order Araneae; family Theridiidae; genus Latrodectus; species Latrodectus geometricus. The sequence goes on along the minus strand of JAPDSC010086424.1, from coordinate 7,497 downwards.
CACAAAACAGAATAAAATTAAAAATTTCTCGGAAAATTAAGAATTTTTCAAATATGATTGATTAGTTAAATTAAAGAACAATAAACTTATTGACTCAAATATTCGACTTAAAAATATTATATACACACAAAATAAAGCAGTTATTACAAAGTATTGAATAATAGGATTCTTTGGAAATTTTATAGAGAATTCTTAACGTTGACGTAAAAAACTTTATATTTACGTTTGAAAAATAGTTTTTCAATGAAATGAATGAGAGAAACAAGGAATTGTAGTCTAAATAATGACATAAATGGAAATAGATTTGCTAAGTTGAAAAATTTATTACTCGGTTATTTTCTTAAAATCACTTACTTGTTTGAATTGAGTATAAACTAATTAAATAAAATTCAATTTTTCTGAAATACGGAATTATAATGCTATATATGTATATAGCAAAATAGATTGATCTCATTGTGATTTTGGTAAACATTGATCTTTTAAGAGCGATATGAAAGAAGCACATATCAAAGAAATCTATATCCGAATATAAACAGGATGTTCATAAAGAGTCCATGAAGTGAATATAAATTGCTTAAAAGCCAAAAGTGTATGAATCATCCGGAGAAATCCAGAAGTAACATGTAATCCATATAATAAATTAATTTCATTGCAATAGTTTATCTAATATTTTATATATCTACATGATCTATTCATTCATTAGTAATATGTGGTATAAAACTCATTCCTTATAAACAGGTTCATTCATTACATATATGCGACACGTATGCACCATTGGAAACTATTAAAAATGAAAATAAAAATGAAAAAACATTTTACTGCTTCAAAGATTTCTTGGGCTAAAATTTTTTCTAAATCCAACTGATTCATTTACGAGTTTGTTTTTGTACGTTCATTCATCCACTTTACTCATCATATTCACAACTCACGTCTTTCGTGCTTGTTCTCATTAAAATATTTATTGATAAATCTGAATGTCATATGCATTTCTCTAGATCAGTGATTCTCTAATATTGTACCATGGTACCTTTGTGAACCACCTAATTTTTATGTTCTTAACGTGTGTTTTAGAAATCTATATAGAAAAAATTATAATGCTTTTTTATTACTAGTAAAATTTGTTTACTTCAAGAAATGTACACAGTAAAATAACATACTCTTTTACAGTTAAGTATCACAGTTTTAACAGTTAAAAACTGTTTTTATCTTCGATAACTGTAACTTTTCATAATGTGAAATATTTGCACAACTTGAAGAAATTTCACGTTTTTCACCAGTACCTTCAATTACTATTTTCTAAATCTTATTTGTGTGAATTTGGATTTTCAGTATTAATTAACATAAAAACGAAAAACAAATCGGGAATGTTATATGTAGAAAATGGTATAAGAGTAGAATTTTCACTTTTAGGACCAAATATAAATGAAATTATCAAAACATATCAATCTCAAATTTTTCATCAAAAGTACCCTTATTAATACATAACGTTAATAAACACACTGTTGTTTAAATTGTACATATTATATTATTTTACATTCAAAATTATAATCCTAAACTATTTTACACAGTACATTATAAGCAAGTATACAATTTCTAAACTTATCTTTTTTGGGTGAAGTCAATTCTTGAAACCGTTAAAAGTGTTTAACGACAAAATGTTGAGAATCACTACTATAGATGTTGCTCAATTTGTATTCTTTTCATATAGTCGACTCCTGCTATTCAATTTAAAATCGTGTTTTAAATAACCATTTTCTAATAACATCAATGAGGCAGAAAGGAAAGAAATCAATCATTCAATAAAACAATCATTTTTTAGTACTAATAAGCTATTAATTATTTGTTACACTATTGAAGAAATTCATTTGTCTTAAATCTCAAACAAAATTTTTATCTCTTAATTATTAGGCACTGGTTTTTAATAAAAATTATTGAAACTCTATCATATTAATAAAAATTTTAAAAAATATTACCTCTGGGTTTCATATTCATATAAAAAGAAAAGGTTTTATTTAATAAAAGGAATAAACACTTAGCATTAGTAACGAAAAAATTTCTGCACTGTTATAATTAGTTAATATGGCTTGGTCTATCACATTTAATAAAAAATTGGTTCTTACGTACTATCACCTCAACCATTTTTACCAAACTTAAAAAATGGTTGCAAAATACCACCTGAGGGCCAACAATGGGAAAGAAAAATTTCCGCTCCTAATCGAACACAAAAATCTTTTTCTAATTAGTTTTATTCTATATTCCAAATTTTTTTACGGTAAAATGATCAAAATTTGAGACTTACCTTCTACGGAAGAGAAAACTTTGTGAATTTTTTCCAAAGTTATGGAATCACTGCATCAAAGAAAACATGTGGTATTAATGGCCATGAGAAGGCGAGAAAGCATTGCATTTAAAACCAGAAAGCAACATAAATTTGACAAGTGAATATCAATTTGAAAAGGAACGTGAATGAAAGAATGAAAAATTACGTTAGCGACTGCTCAAAGGTTCATTTATACTGTTGACCAAAGGAATTATTATCGATTGAATACAGATGAAATCAATTGGATTCTGCGAATAAGACAGTGATTGACTGGAACAGTTATATGAGAGAAATGTGTTTACATAGTCTCTTATCTAGAAAAAAGTAAAATATCGGAGGACCTTAAAAATACATAGAAATTGACTAAAGATATATTTTGAAACGGAAAAACTAAGTTGCCAGATTGATGCCAAAACGATATATCTTCGGTGAAGTTTGTCGTGAAACGAACGAGTGCTTTATTGTTCGAGCTCCGAATAGAAAAGCAGGTACTCTTTTGAAAAAGATAAAGAAAACATTGAAATACGATAAATGATTGTTTTCGACTTATGGAAAGCCTATGAAAATGACGAACTGAAAGTAACAAATTTCGAACATTTAAAGGTTAACCACTCTTATAATTTTATAATTTTTAAAGAGTAAATTTTTTTTAAATCTTTCGACAAATACATACATAAAGAGTGCTATTAAAATGTTATTTAATAAAATCATTGAAAGATTACTAATTGCCACTGAAAAATATTTTGAAAAATTCCCCACTCTTAAATTTCTTTAGAATGATTGTGAAAACAATCAATGGAGTATAAAAATTCTTTATTTATATCCTATGGTTTGCTTTTTAAATATGGATTTCTTAATAAATAATGTATATCTGAGAACACATATAAAGTTTCAGAAAAATTTTCATTGATTTTTAAACTCAGACATTGAGGTCATATATTTCTATTATCTGAACTGTTGTTTTTCCTGAACTTTTTCTGAACATTTTCTCTTTTCCTATACAAGACATTTCTGACTTTGCTTTTTTTCTTTAAAAGTGGAAGTACTAATCATTATTTTCTTATCAAATGATAAAAAACTTAAATAAATTTCTGCGAGATTTCCAAAGGTTTAAAGTCAAAAATGTAAAATTACTTTTTTTATACCAAGATTACAATTATATTGTATCTTTATATTGTAGCTACAATTACATTACATAAACTAATATTACATTGTATCTTTATAAACAATGTCATATGGCAATAATAAATGATGTAGACCCTAATCCAGGCAAACTATTTTAAAGACATTTGATTATAATTAACTCTTTGTGAAATATCTATTAGTTTAATGCAATAATATAATCTTCAAACTCTATTATTATGATTGGATGCGTAAATTTTATCAATATTTAACAACTGAACTCAGGAAAATTATCTTACTTTGAAAAGAATACTTTAATATTGGTAAAATGCATATTAATTCTGAAATATCTTTAAGTATTTCGCAATATGTTTTCGAATTTTGACGTCCTATGGGAAATTATATTTTTTTCGGGATGTAAAAATTATATATTAATACTATTGAATAATGAAAGATCATTGATTGTGTGTTTGGGAAAAATGCCTTTTGTTATTGCATCAATCGGGAATATTTTGGGTTAACTTTTACCTCAGAAAAATTGATTACCATAAAAGAAATATTTTTGGGCTTGCTTGTGTTTATTTTAATAACATTCCTTACAGCAAGTAATATTTTCATAATTATTTATATGTGATCTTTAGCGTCTAAGTCTCCATGTTCAATTTCAGCTAATGGTGAACAATGAAAACGGTTTTTATGGTACTATTTTCTATGCATACAAGAGAAAGTTGATGCTAAGAAGTTTTATATTGTTTTACTAATGTTTTTTCATGAACACTTTTTTCGAGAAGAAATAAATTTAAAATTTAGGCGTAGATCTTGGTAAGTTTTTCGGGTTTCATTTTTCGCAGCACAAGAATAAGTCATATAATATTAATACAAAAGATCTGTGTATTGTAAAACAATACACAGTGGATTTCACTAATCTTAAAATAATTTTGAGCTATCAGATTACCTCTTACCTTAAATCAGAACTAGTTCATTATTTTACTCTTTTACACCACCCAACAAATTTTAAGGATTACCTCTTATAATAAATGTTTTCAATAATACTTTTATCTTTAAAAACATTCTATTATTATTTTATTTTATGATGATCTGCAAATGAATAACATAATTTAGATTATGATGTCAATAAGTAATTCATAAAAAACATCATTTAATTATTATATATGCTCCTTTCAATGGATAACTTTTGTCAGGTAAATTACATTTCTTCTTAAAATTATTTAATTATTCTTAAAATTTTCTAATGTTTCTTCTTCAAAAAACATTAAAATTATAGTCTAATCTTCTTTTCAAGGATTTCAATGCTAAAAGAATTAACTTAATATCTATCATATTAATCTCAGAAAAATTGATTACCATAAAAGAAATTTTTTCGGGCTTGCTTGTGTTTATTTTAATAACATTCCTTACAGCAAAAAATATTTTCAAAATTATTTATATGCAACAGAAATAATAAATTTACTGATTAAAATCTGAGAAATAAGCATTATTTTATTAAAATTGCATTTTTTTAAAGAAATAGAACAAAGATCGCTTTCATAATATTCATTGAAGCTTACACGGATTTCAATGAAACATTTTGTTTACTTGCTGTATGTAATTTGATTGAGGACAAATGGTAATAATAAATTAAATATATTCATTATTTTTCAGATTTAAATTTATTTCTTGTCTTAAATTAAAAACTTATTTGCTGGATATGTATTCAAAATCTTTAGTATTTCAAAACTTGAACAATAGAGAAATGGAAATACGCATTTCTATAATCTTTGAATTCGTAAGCAATAGAAAACATCTTTTATATCTTTGATCCCCTGCATTTGTAAAAAGAAGAATAAAAACAAATTTTTAAAAAAAACACAAAAACAGCATGATTTTTCATTCTTTCATAAAGAGATAGAATTAATGGAAAAAATGTGACTATTTTATTCAGTTGGAAAATTAAAATTTTAAATTCATTTCTCCAAAATTCAGAAATCCAAATTAAATTTATTAAAATTGCATGAAGCAATAAAAATAATTTAAAATATAAATTAAAATCATATGAAGAAAAGAAGATAAAAGAATTTTCGCTCCTCCATTACCTTGTCAATAAGAAACATTTTTATCACTACCCTAAAATTTAATTATTATTTAAGTAAGATATAAAGGAGCTAAATTACTTTGAAATTATTTTAATTCAATAATGTTGCTTAATGATATGTACTGATGATCAGGGAATGGACATCCTCAAAAATATAAGATGCGTTAATAAATTTACTTATTGGAGAGAATACTGATAATATAAATTCTATTATGAGCAAGTCATATATATATATATATATATATATATATATATATATATA
>JAPDSC010086400.1:58489-95761 GCA_026290005.1 Latrodectus geometricus | reverse complement strand
ACTTCTGAATACTTATGTAAATGGAAAAACAATCATAGATTAAAAAAGAATAGTTCATTCAGTCTGGCCGATAAAATGAAGATCATTCACTAATCAGTGGAGCATTCATCTCTGAAGCCATGTGTCAATCCGGTTGAGGACTTGCTTGGAGTTCACTTCCACACTGATCTTCGGTCCCATACAAATAAAAACTCAGACGTGCCCGAATACCTTCGACAGCTTGCTGTCAAGGTCATAAATAGTACTCCAGGTGATGCCCTATTGTTATATACCGATGGTAGTAAAGACGAGTTAAATGGCACAGGGTGATATCTTCATGGAAACGCTTTCTATCCGGCTTTCTAAATGCAATCCAGAAAACTGTTCAGTACTCAGATGGAGACTAAATGCCATCCTCAACAGAACTGACTGTAGCAACATTTGGATCCTACCGACAGCCGAAACTCCATCCAATACCTGAAGGACTGAACACGAGTGGATGATCATGTGAGCATTCGAATAATTAATAAGCTCAAAACCATAGATAAATGTAGAGACGTCCACTTTCAGTGGATCCCGTCGCGTGTTAACGTCGCTGGAAATAAAATCGCGAATTTCTTGACCAGGAGAGGCTGCTCTGAGATGGCGACCACTGATTATGCACTCACTTATCGAAAGATTTACTCTTTAATGAAAATAAAGGATAAGCAAGTCTGGATGGCCCCTCCCGACCATTCCTGGACTAGTAGGAAAAGACCAGGAAGGGGGAGGGGGCTTTGGAACTTGTGACGGAGATAAAATTGATCAAACGGCTGTATCCAGATTACTCAATGGGCATTTGAAATGTTGGCAGAAAGGTTTTCCTGACTTGTTGTGTCGCCTATTTCCTGCTTCTCCTGAACATATCTTTGATTGTTTGGGGTAAGCTTTGGAAGATGTCCATGCGAGTTCACTTCTGGTGCTAGACTTTGCTAGGATTAATGGTCTCATGGATCTGATCTAGCTGCTGCTAGATCCTGAAAGATTGGACACAGAACCATAGTTACCAATCTACCCAGTTTACATATCTAGGCAGATATCTGTAGACATTTGATTAGATCGATATTTGAACTAGTACCTTTCTTTACAAGCTACTCGTTTGTTCTGTTTGTTCCTCAATAGTCATTTTTTTGCACACGTGGGCTAATTAGATATATCTTTATAGTAATTCTTAAACACTACGAATATCTTAGTCGGGGAGGGAATCGAGCCAATATATTATTGAACCGGAGGCAATGTATTGTTGAATCAGAATTTTGTCGCCGCAAAATTGATTGCCAAGACTGTTGTAAAATATTTTAATGTCCACAGCGCAGATTGTTTTCGAATGGTCGTTTCGTATACAGAATGGGCCATATGCACGTGTGCAAAGCAATTTGGAACACTTTCATATACGAACCTCGAAAAACATGCATGCATGAAGCAGATGCACAATTACCGCTCTTTCTTCAAGAGTATCTGGAATCGACTTGAGATCTTTCGCTCTGAGGAGATCTACCACTTGACCACAGCTAGGGCAGCGGTGATCTAGTGCAGCGGTTCCCAACCGCTGTTCCGCGGCACACTAGTGTGCCGTCTGAAGCACCGTGGTGTGCCGTGAGGCCCTCGTAGCCAAGACTTTACCATCAGCCTTAGTTCATGTGTGGATGATGTTGTGCTCATGGTAAAGTCATGACCCATGAAAAGTCGCAGCTTTGTGTGAGGAGATGGGAGCAAAGCCTTAATGTTTCATACGGAGGTCCGGTGGTTGTCGCGTGGCAAGGTCTTGGTTCGTGTGTATGAGCTGCGGGAGGAACTTAAAGTGTTTCTCACAAATGAGGGGTCAGATTACGCAAAGCAGCTTGCAAGGGATGAGTGGTGTGCAAGGCTGGCATACCTGGAAGATATATTTCATCATCTGAATGAATTGAACACCTGAATGCAAGGCCGAAATGAAACCTGCTTACAAGTACAGATAAAATAAATGGATTCCGTTCAAAGGTGCAACTCTGGCATCAACACGTGGAAAGTGGCAATCTTGAAATGTTCACACTCACCATGCAATGGCAAATTGTTCACTCTGCTGTACTGTGTGAGATAATAGTTAAGCATTTAAAAACTCTTGAGGAGAAGTTGTCATTTTATTTCTCTTCAGTCTCCACTGAATGCCTTGACTGGGTTAGGGACCCTTATAGCTCAGCATCAGTTGTTGGAAAGGAAATGCCATTGCATGTTCACACTCACCATGCAATGGCAAGGTGTTCACACTGCTGTACTGTGTGAGATAATAGTTAAGCATTTAAAAACTCTTGAGGAGAAGTTGTCATTTTATTTCTCTTCAGTCTTCACTGAATGCCTTGACTGGGTTAGGGACCCGTATAGCTCAGCATCAGTTGTTGGAAAGGAAATGACTTTACAGGAGCAGGAGGAACTAATTGAACTGAGACAAAATCGTGGTTGCAAGCTAAGATTTGCTGATCTACCTTTGGATAGTTTTTGGTTGGATACTGCCAAGGAGTTCCCCCTTCTGGCAAACAAAGCTATTTTGACATTGCTCCCATTTTCCACTGCATATCTGTGTGAGATTAGCTTTTCAAGCATGATTGCTATGAAAACCAAATACAGAGAGAGACTGAGAACTGTTGACGAAGAGCTACGTGTGTGTCTTTCTTCGATTCCAGCCAGAATATCAGCTTTGTGTTCAGCCAAACAGGCCCAGGTTTCGCACTGAAAGTATTTTATAATTTTTCACTATTCTGTTTACTTAATATTACATAATAAAGTAATTATAAAATACTTTCTTTGTGCTCATTTGATTCCTATTCAAGAGAATTACTTTATTATAGTCAATATAGGCACAGAGTTAATTTTTTAACATATTCTAATGGTGATGTGCCTCGTGATTTTTTTCCCCTCGACAAGTGTGCCTTGGCCAAAAAAGGTTGGAAAACGCTGATCTAGTGGGTTAGGACATCGTTTTCATTACCTGAAGGTTCAAATCCCAATTAATTGAACATCTCTCATGTTCACTAAAGGCGGCTGGGACACGTTAAATATGTCGTGGTCGCAATGTCCTTCAAGAGAAATGATACCTCTGGGGTGGTAGTATTGGAGAGTATTCTGCTTGGTCTCTGCTTCTTACGTTACGAAAATTCCCACCAGTCTGCTTCTATCTAACTGGCAGAGCCCAACTCAGGGCTGGGTATAGGGAGGCATTCTGGGTGCAACAGCAACAACTAGACCACAGTGAATTCAAATTTTCCGATTTTAAAAATTTCTATTCAAAATATTTTATGATATTCATAGTATATTTGTTCCATATTTTGATACTTATTCCACAAAAGAATATAACATTACTGTTAAGACCTCCATTATAATATAGATGGCGCTCTCACTTACCCAAGTGGGGGAGTTGTTTGTGTAATTTGGAACGTTTTTAAGAGTCAATTTTATTCCTTGATAGTTAATAATAATGATTTAAATGAAACGCAGAAAATTTATTATTTAAAAGCATCCTTAAAAGATGAAGCAAAATCAATTCAAATAAAAGATGACACTTTTAATTCTCTATTACAAACTCTTGAAGAAAGGTATGAAAACAAGAAATTAACAGCGGACTCACATATAAATTCAATTTTATCTTTAGAGAAACTAACTCATGAATCATCAAAAGAATTGAGAAAGTTTACTGATAATATTCTAAAACACTTAAGAGCTCTGAAATTGTTAGATTTGGAATTAAATAAATTATCTAAATTATTGCTAATTCATATTATTTCACAAAAGTTAGATAAAGAAACGCTTAAGCAATACGAAATGACTCAAGTCACAAACGAGCTTCCAAATTGGGAAGAATTTATTAACTTTTTGTTAAAGCGAAGTCAAATATTAGAAAATATGCAAAGAAATCAACCTTCATATGTAAAGCCAAAAGGTGAAAACTATTTTAAAACTAAAAATTTAATGATAAAAACAAATTCCAACTGTCCAATATGTTCAATTGATTCGCATCCCATATATGAATGTAAAAATTTTTATGAAATGTCTATTGATGATCGCTATAACGAAATAAGAAAGAAACATCTTTGTTTTAACTGTTTCGAATCCCATACGCTTTCGGAATGTAAAAATCAAAAGACTTGCCAAATATGTGAGAGGAAAAATCTACACCGGAAACACCACACTCTCATATGCAGGGACGGCGAACGAACAGAAAGCCCTTTGACCTCGAAAAAGCGCGACACTGACCTATCAACACCTCCTAGAGTGAACTCTAGGGGGTGTTGGCCCTATCAGTTACAGTGACTAACCGCTGCCTCTCCCCTTCTGCAGCTCCCAAGTATGTGAGATACTTTCAACAACTAAAATACAAATAAAAGGAAGAAACGGAAGTTTATTTTCTTTTCGCTCCCTACTGGACTCATGCTCGCAATCGTCTTTCTGTACGAATGAAGTTGCTGACTTGTTAGGAATAAAGAAAAAAATATGTTAACGCACCCATTGCAGGGATTAACAGGTCTTCTTTAAAGCCCGCCATACACGATAGGTTGGAAAGGGGAACAGACAGGCGCACGCTCGTCACAGCAGGACCACTTGTTTATTGCCTGTAATTTGAGTCCTGTAGAACAAAATTTCAGGACCGTTCTGAATTTTCGTCCTACATGATTCCTCTTAATTCCAAGAAGTAAGCAAGGGGTCCTGCTGTTGCGTGTCTGTTCCCACAGGGTTGCAAAGTATTTTTGGCGACACTTGGGGAAAATAATATTAACTAAAACTTCTTATTTACTGAAACTTTTCATTTACTAGAACTTCCCATTACATTTTATTTGTTAAAATGTCTTTGAAAGATATTTTACAAGAATTTATAGAAGTTTATAGAGATGAGACTTGTTTGTAGCAAGTAAAGAGTCTAGATTATGCTAACAAGACAAAAAGAAAGTTAGCGTATGAAAAGTAATTGGACATTTTTAATTTGACATTCGATACATTTTTAGTAGATTCATTCAATTCAAAATACTCTTTGGTAGCATTCAAATATTGAAAATATAGACAATAAAAGTAAATTTTTATGAAAAAGTCATAATAAATAAACTATTATAATTCTTGTTGAGTTGATTTTGATGTTATGTATACAATTACAGATTTCCAATGTCATAATAAGGAGGAAATTTAAATCCACTTTCTTTTTTAAATTCCTATCCGGTGAGTAAAATAAGATCGTAAGTGAGTGAAAATTAGTTGAACCCGCGTTTGGTTGTCCATTTTACCAATCATATTTGTGAGCAAAATTCGGTGATATACGCAAATTTAACTTTTATAAAAACACAGTTTGGCATAACTGTACAAAAACTGTTTTCTAGTGAGATTCTTTAGTTTTCTTAAGGAAATGATGCAAAATTCTGGAATAATTTTTTCTTGTGCTTTGTAATTATGTATAAATTAAATAACATGTTTAATTAAATTCATTGTTATCTGTATTTATTGGACGGCTACAATATCATAAACATTTTATCGTTGACAGTAAAATATTAACAGTATTCATAAATACTTTTTTATTTGAATGTAGAGTGACAATTGAACAGTCAGATAATTGTGAAACACACGTGCCGTTAATCTAACACCGATTGTGGTTTCCAACTTTTTTTTAGCGGCATGACTCTTAAAAGCACACCGTCAGAGGATTTCATAATATTTAAACAACAGACAGCGAAAAGTTTCAGTTCGCATTTTGCATCAACTGTTTCTTTTTGTCGCCTGTTACCAAAATGTTAATCAGCATTCCTCCATATCACTTGAAATCAGTTCACTTCAGTGAAAAAAAAAGAAAACTATTAGAGAAAGCATTATTTATTTATGATGTTAGAGCTGATATAAGGAATAATATGAATTATTTTCAAGCATTTATTTTGATTAATTCATTTATAAGCATTATTTTATTTATAATTTCAATAATCATATTAACACTCGTACTCATATATATATATTTGTATATGAGTGTGTATGAATATATATGTTATTGTTAAAGTGATTAATATAGTGATTATTCAAAATCATCGAACTTTGTAAATGAATGCTTATATCATATACACCCATACAGGTGTATAACTTGTTTGGACAGTTATAAATTTCGATTCTTTTGTAGAGTAATGATTTTTTTTATTCGAAAAAAATAAATATTTTTATGTTACATTAAGCCATTCGTTCTTAAGGATTAAAAAAAAAAAAACATCATGATGACATAAAATAAAACTATAACATAAATAATATTTTAATTCAAAAATTTACATAAAAATGAGCTTTCTGCATTTTACATTCAATAAATAAATATCTAAATATAAATATTTTAAATAATGTAATAAGTTAAATAATATGGGTTGTAAAAAATATTAAAAATACATAATAATCAAAATTATTAAAAAAATAAAATTTAGCTGGTTATTTCAGTAAATATTTTACTTTTATATTCAAACAAAACTCCACTTATTAATATAATTAAATATAATTAATATTTCCCTAGAAAGTTTTCCAACTTTTTAACATTAGCAAATATCAGATTTGCAATCTCTCTTGCGAACTCATCGTTAATATCTATGAACTTAAAAAACGAGAAGATTTTCCAAGTCTCGTAACATTTTTTGGTCTGGAAAATCTTCTGCCAAAAGAATTTTTCCTCCCAAATTGAACTGATTTCTGATATACCACTTTCATAGCGGTATACTTGTTAACCATTAAGTAGTTGTCTCTTTCGTTACAGTCGAGATCATGTGCACGTCACTTTATTTTACTTCTAATCGGTCTGTGAGTGAAACAAATAATCGTTTTCACCCATAATGTTGAATATACAATTTTGTCCACCCATCAAAAGCAAGTCAATGCGTCAGTGGGATGAGCTCTTCAGTGATCAGTTGGAAAGAAAATGTTGGCCAATATCTTAGTGGGATGGGTTATTTTATATATTATTGGAGATTTGTCTCTCTTGATACCACTATTCAAAAATAAATAGTTATTATTCATTAAGTAAAGATAAATTTATTTCAAGTAGCATGTAAAGCATATTAAATATTAGTATTTGATTGTTTATGCAAACATTTAATAAATCCTAACATCCACTTTATGGTTAGTTTACATCAGCAAGGACGATTTAAATGTTTTTTCTTTTTTTCTGGAAGATAAATGTCTTTGTTTAAAGCTTATAACAATATTGCTAATAAACTTAACGGATCGATTCTTGCTGTCTGCGTCCATTAATTACTCTTAGCTTCACTGTGCCAACAACATTATTACCAAAAGAAAATTTAAGGTCCTAAACTTTCAACATCTTTTCTGGTATGTAATTCTAAACTTTTTTCAGAACAGATTCTTGGTTTTCTTACTTATTTTTACTAAGTTAAAATATCTGTCTGGTTAACATGGATACGACTATACTGATCTGAGTATAAAGTGTGTAATATGTATGAGAGAGATTTCAACTCAACTAGCGAAAGGGGTGTATCATTAATATTTAGTTCATAGAAAATTGAGGAAAAGTGTTTTCATACAAAAGTAAACAAACACATATAAATAGACATATATACATATTGGTGCAGATGAGTCCCGGACGGTACCTTAAGGTTAACGGGTTTAGAATACTCAGCCATCACCAAGAGCCTCGTAATTTTCAATCACGGTCAGCTGACGAGGTCACACCTGAGTTGGCATCCTCCTCTCCACGTATACAGCACACCTGTGGAAAGACTGGATGTCACAGATTTACATGGACATATTTCCAAGACACGGAGTTCCAGTAACCCAGTGAGGGAGAATGTGGTCACCCTCCCAATCACTGCCCGTGGCAAATTATGCTAAAGCTACTGAGCTCGCTTCTTTAAAGAACAGAGTCATGAAATTTTTTCACTGCTTTTAAAATTTTCATCTATCTGTAACCGAAAGGAGTGAACAAATATTTTTATGGCACCGCATCTCCCTTCCTTTCTATATCCCGTTTGTATATTTAATGAAATAATAATAATTCTAGTTACTTTTTTTTTATTGTTTTTATTTACAGCCGTGAACTTGTTTTCGTTTTTCCCAATATATCCCCGATCAGAAATATATTGAAACGCCAGTGGAAAAAATCCTAATATCATTATTTAAGAACTTCTTAACTAAAGAAAAATTTTATAGTTTTCTTACTAATTTGATTTGTTTTTATGAGTGAAACCTGACTTACTAATATAAAACAATGTTTCGAATAAAGCTAAATCAATACTAAATATCGTTTAATAAATAGTAAGTATCGATATTTTTTCCAAATCATAAATTTTTTGTTTAAAAGTTGATACATGATTTATACTGGAAGCCGCGATCCTTGAAAGCTGGCGTTCTTGTCTGGCTAGTATGAATATATATTCTTGATATTATTATGTCATTTATGTTGATATATAATATTTCCATGAAAAGGAAAAAATCTTTTCTAAGAAACATTTAATATCACAAATCTATAAACAAAATATATTGTTTATAAATTTGTTTATTTATGATTATGCATCAATTTTATCATAGTAGCTTATGTATTTAACCCCTTCGCTACCGCTAGAAGCAGAAAGAAGTGCTTCCCCAGGAACGCGCGATCCGAGAGTATACTCACGCACGGGCTTGGTTAATTTTCCCCGTTCAGCCTAATTTCATTTAAAAATTCATAATTTCATTTGAGTGACTTGAAGTTTATAATTGAGAATCATTAATAGTATCTGAATATACTATAATAAATGTTTCATGATATTTATAAAAACAGTCACGAATTTTAAAGAAAACATATTCGTTTTAATGAAAATGATTTCATTTTAATGAAATTTTATATTTGCTGTCTGTAAAAAATGGACGATTTAAAGATTTTAATAAATTATCAGTAAAGCTACATGATATTTCCAAATAAATTTCACAAATTTAACGAACTGAATGAATTATTCACAGTTATAAAATTTTTGAAATGCCTATCTTGCGTTTGGCAATTTCTTTAGAGAATTCAAAAAATGAACTGTCTCTTTTTCCTTCAATGTATACAAATGGCAAAAGTTTTATATTATCATTATTCAAAATATAATAAAATATAATAGCGATAATATATGAATATTCAAAATATAGATGAAATAGATATAGATAATATTATAAAATCTAAATCTCGCTCTCACTTAAATATTTTACTCTTTTCGCCATGATGACTAAAATAAAACTGACCCAAAATATAAAAAAAACACGCAAAATCCAGAAAACTCCAAATTGTAAATGATAATTCCACCCCCACCTCTAACCGATAAACATTCCATTCTTTCCATGTCCGTCAAAATATAAACACCCAGAGCGCAATAAATCAGTACTCTTTAAATGGCCGCTTCTCCATGAGTAATCGAACACGTGCTGGTTGTTTACATTAACCAGGATTCACCAAAAAAGAAAAACAAATCTAGGAACTGACGTGTATATTGAAGGTCAACACTGTGTGGAACAGTATTTGAAACTATAGCGGACTTCAACCGCCATCTAGTGCCATTTAAAAATTCAAATAAAACGTTCCAACTTGAAATCACACCGGTGAGATTGAAGGGAGAATTGCGCGGTCACATATATGTGATCGCGGTAGCTAACAGGTTAATGGATAAATCATTGTCAAATAGAATGTCAATAAAATGAGATTATGCTTCATTCTTGCACAGATTTGATATTACATTTTATTCTAGAGAGCGCACCAAATATTAAACAAGGAAGAAGCAAATAAACGAGGCCTTTAGCATCTCCCTTATGACAAAGAAGTTTATGAATTTATATATAACTTGATAACCACTAAACTAGCTCACAAAACAAAGATACGGGGTTTAATTAAACATCTTAATTGACAACACAAAATCAACTATTACATAAAAATTAGAGCACGAATCAATTAAATATATCTTATAACCAACAAAACAAATGACTCATTGAAAAAGCTAAATTGAATGTCAAATTGACATAAAAATAGAACAGAGTTTTCAGGTATATATGCATCCATCATGAAAGTTACTACTTCTGTCAATATGATTTTTTACTAAGAATGTTTTAATTCGTAAAAATACTCTTGTGTAGTGGTGCCATCTGTTGGCATCAACAGTTGTTATTCATAGAAGGTCATTTCTTACTTAACTAAATTTTATCAGCCGCCTATGATTAAATCACGACTTTTATAGGCAATTTCAACTGTAAATAAATGCATTCTATTGTTTAATGGTATCAATCACAAATAAAGGAAATAATTTTTTTTTTAACTGAAATGCCATTTATATTTTTTACTAACTTAAAAACATTTATTTTTTTCAGTGAATTAAAACAATTATAGAACTTGATTTATTTTTAAACAAATATAAAATTTTTAAATAAGATGTTTGTTTATTATTTTAGTATATTATTAATTATTTTATGTATTTTTATTTTTTTTATTTTTTATTTTTTTGCTCAACAACAGAACTTTTTACCTTTAAACTTTACACTTTTGTCATTAAAATATATCTGCTAAAATAATTAAATACAATCTTATTGGCAACAATTATTTTTGGCTTTACATATGTTTAGGTCATTTTTGATAGCATAAAATTTGCTTTAACATTTTTCATAGATTAAATAATTTGATCAGCTTTAGAGAACAGAGACTATTTGTAATTCTTAGAAGAAATGATTATTAATAACAAATAACAGAAATGAATATTAATAACAAATGTAAATTAAGTATATACTCTTAGATCAACAATTTTAAATTAGTATATTATTTTTTTCTTCATATGTTGTATACAGAGATGTGTGTGTGTGTTCGAACATTTTTTAAATGCTATTTATTTCCCTATAAGAAAAACTATCTGCAAAAAAAAATTTTATTTTCACTTTTATATTTATGAATGTATTATCAAATAATTAGTTTACATATTATTGACATGCAAAATGGGGCTTTTAAGAAGGTAATTGAAGGAAATATGGGGTTTTGCATTCCGAAGACAATTATTTTTATTCAGTAATGCAGAAATGTTGCAAAAGCCATAGTTTTTCAATGTTCAAAATTATGAAAAAAAAATGTTGTTATCTGACATCTGAAGGGAAAATTCATCCAAATATTTATCCCAAGAAGAACTAGTTTTACTATATAGCAAAGGTGAAATCTTTTTAAAGCGACAGAGCAAATCCTAAAAGTATGTTGCAAAGATAAAATATTAAATTATGCAGTTTCAACAATAAATAAACTTATTAACTTAGACTTGAATTTAAAACGGCCAAAAATTATAATATTCATGTCCTTCTCGGCATAAATTCTATGAATATAAAACACACTGCAGAATTTTTTTACGAAAAAAATGGAACATTTTCGTAACAATAAATATTTAATAATATAAGCTTGGATTTATATATTTCAGTAATTGCAAAAAATATCAACTTATTTACAGAAAATAAGGATACATCACACTTCATATTTTCAGAAAAGCAAAAGAAAAGTTTTTTAAAAGATTTTAATGGTTGTTGATGCCTTTTTATACAAAAGAAAAAAATGTCAATATCAACAGTAAATACTATGAACAACACATTTTATCTCTAATTTTTAAACTTGAAATTCCAGACCTTTATCCAGAATATCATTAATCTGTTGAACTGTGTCAAGATATAGCAAGCAGCCTCACATCACAATTGTTTTTCTAGAAAATGGAACAGGAAATAAAACCATAGCTTTCCCTGATATTCAGGCTAAATCTCTTGGTGTATTACTGATGGATATTTGTGCTTTTGACACTTAAAATTTGCTATAATCCAAAAGCCAACGTACAATGCTTTGTAGACTCTAAAAAGCCATTCAAGAAGAATGGAACAAATACCTCTTCTGATAATACAAACGTTATTAACAGTGATATTAACATTATTAACAGTGAAATTATCATATAGAATAATAATTAAGAACAAGAACAATCAAACTGATCATTCAAAACATGATCCAGGGAATTCTTTCAGTGCACTCCATAAAATCATCTAAAAAATTTATTTATTTTAGATGATTTCATGCACTCCATGGAATCATCTAATTAATTGATAATCTTAATTCTCTAACAGCCTTTATATTCATAAATTAACCTGACACAAATTCCTCTAAATCGAATATATTTTAATATCGATGTAAGGCTTTGCTTTTCAGAGATTTTTTTCAAGAGATCATATTTATACAAGCCTCTTTAACTTCTAATTATTTCATAATATTTACTTTTCATGATGAAAAGAAATACCATGAAATCTGAGTTTGAGTACCGAATTCTGTTACATACGCTTTCTACTATGGCATTTATTACAACCATAGGAAACTCTAGGAGAATATTGAATTTGATTGACACAATAAGTTTATACAACGACATTTTTCCTTTATCTCCATCAAGACACCATGAAACATGTCTTTCCATTCTTTCTGACATGGGTAAGATTATCTCTTTATTTTTTAAAAGTAAATTTTAATTATTTTCTTGAAATTTTATTAAGGTATAAATTTTTTCAATATGTTACCAATATTTAAATAAATATAATTCAAAATTTATAATTCAATTAGCTTCTGACATTAATTATGAAAGTTAATTAATTCATTACTTCTATTTCATAAACTTTTTAGTTACTTTCAAATTATGAATGAATTTTGTCTTTCCCATTATGACCTATTGGCATTATATGATACATTAAAATGTTATGTGCATCTTTGTAAAAAATTTTTTTTATAAAACAATATTTTTTAATTTGTAAAAGTAGTATATTTCAGTATTTTCTTTGTTATAAACATTTTCATATATAAAATTTAAATACTTTTTCTTTTTCAGACATAATAAAGTGAAAATACTTATTAATGTATACTTAGCTGTTTTTAAATATGCTGTTATTTACAAATTAAGTCTTTATTTTTTCAAGATTTCTAATTTTTGAAAATACTAATCAAAATAAAAATTATAATTTAAGAATATAAGAATTAAAATTTTCAATTCAAATTTTATTATAAAAAAATAACTTTTCTTAAAATCAAAAAAACTGAAAGAAAAATAAATGAAATGTCAATATGGCTTAAAAGAAATGACACAAGTTAAGTATTCTTTTAAATTTTTGGGCATGAGATTTTTTGTTCATTGCAGCCATAGGTCACCAAAGACAAAAAAACAGTCAAATGTAGCAAACTTGGTGATTTTTTTCTTAAAAATAAATAAATTTCCTACTAAATATAGGTTAATATTGGCAGTAAAACTTAAGAGAATATAATGTCTTATGGTTAATTTTTAATTAATGATATGTGTAAATTTTAATTTACATTTGAAGTATGACTTTTTTGCAGGATATTCAATATTACTGTGGTTTATTACGTATCATAATCCAAAAAGTAAATATACAGGTTAAAATTTTATTTGTTTAATTTTTGATATGGTTAGAACTGTATTTGAATACTTAACCTTTTTTTCTTTGTGATAAAAACTATTTAAATTTATTTTGTTCAAAGGTTAAAATGGATAATCATCCATTTTGTTATTAAATGTAATATTTTCTGTTGTTAATTGTATAAAATAAATATGACATATTTTAATCAGAATTCTTAATTTTAATTCAAGGATTCTTGTTTTGTTACCTAATAATCACAAAAATTCTTAAATTTGATAGCAATTTTCTTTTACTCTAAAATATCTTATATGGTATAAATATGAAATGAAATCTTAAAAATATTTTTTTGCAGTTAGTAACTTATATATTCCATTTAAATAGTATTCATCTTTAAAATATATGAGATTACATAAAATTCTAGTAAAATCTAAAATTCATTATTTCATCATCATGGTTAATTTCTTAGATTCATACTACTAACTTGAATTTTAACTAAGAAAATCTATTTAGAAAATTTTGTTTATTGTTTTATAATTGTGTTTTAAAATTTCCAACAGTTCATTCTTTTGTAATATATTTTTTTACAATTTAGTTTATTTGGATGTTTTTAGGAAAATTTAATCAATTCTTACTGCTTATTATGTCCTTACATATTGTTAGAATTAGCGATTTAAAAATATTTAGATTTTCTACATGATTGTTATTGTGCTCAGAGAGACAATTTCATCAGTTAAGGTTGCTAACCAAATTGCTATATCTACATCATCTTTAATTTGATGGAGACAAAAATAGCTGAATATCACAGCCTTAACCTTAATGCTTTTTTATTACTAAACTAACTCATAAAATCGATCACAATAATAAATATTTATGACAATATTTTAATTAATACAAGACTTTGGTGGTAACTTAATAATCTATCAGCTATGAACTTTTTTTAATTAATTAATACCTTTGAGAAGCAATCTATTTCCACTTAATTCATTCAAGAAACCTAAAAGAAATGACATTAAACATTTTAAAAGATATTTAAGAAATTAATTTAATAATGGATTGAATTTCAAATAGAAAAAAGGAGACTAGTTTATATGAAGTTAATAAACTAGCATAGTAACTGAAATAATAATAAAGTCAATTTAATTCAAAAAAAAATTTTTTTTTGCACAAAACAGCAATTTGAATCTTTAAGCAACATTTTTTACATGAAATTATTTAAATTTTGATTTTAAATGTTATTTATGTGATATTAGCATTTGAAATCAATAACTTTTTTTCAAGTTTAATAATATTTATCCATGACAAAAATGATAACATTTATTGAGAAAAGAATTTACAATTTCCTCAAATAAGAAAACTAATTTTATTCTAAAATAAATAATGACACGCTTTTTAAACACATTTTCAAAATAAAATATAATCAATTATAGATACATGGTAATAGTTTGTTTAACACAAAATATGATAAACAAACTGATGAAAATGAAATGTCTGCATGCTATAAATGAGAATGATTAATTCCAAAATAAAAAAAGGAAAAGAAATGTAGGTCACCATGAAAGCAATATATCGTCCTTGTGGAAATATTATACAAGCATTTGCTCTGTATCACAGTCTATACTTCCTTTTAGCACATTTTCTAACAATTCACACAGCAAAATACACAATGTGGCACTTGACAGCAATAATTTTGCTTTCCAAAATAGAATATAGGGAATTTGAAAATAGGTAAAAGTACATAGTAGAATAACAGTGTCATTGGTATATAAGGCAAGCGTTTGGTTTCCATTTTTTATCACACACAGAAAAGTGATTTTTTATAAATGGAGATTCAAAAGGCACATAGGAGGGAAGCACAACAATCAAGAACAGTTACTATTTGCGGTTGTGTTTTTCTCTTCGACTGTTACTTGAGTTGCTAAAGGATGAGTTCTGATTGGTCACTTGTACACCTTGTGCTAGTTGTTGCTGCAAACAGGAAAAAAATCATATTACAATTAAATATTTCTGAAGCAAGTAAATATTTTTAAAAACATAAATTAAGAGTTAGTAGAAAATTAAAAATATAATATCATTTTAAACC
Organism: Latrodectus geometricus; assembly: GCA_026290005.1. Taxonomy (NCBI): domain Eukaryota; kingdom Metazoa; phylum Arthropoda; class Arachnida; order Araneae; family Theridiidae; genus Latrodectus; species Latrodectus geometricus. The sequence goes on along the minus strand of JAPDSC010086400.1, from coordinate 80,298 downwards.
AGTAGTTTCTGATTTGAGTACTGTTATATACTTTAAGATAAAACATACATAAATAATAGAAGATATTAATAAAATAATAATTGATATAAATAACAACATAGATTCATTATAATTTAAACTTATAAACAGTCATTTAAAAATTAAATATTCAATTTATTTCATGAGGGAAATGAAGAAAATGTAATTTTAATAATTAATTGATAACCAGTGAATAAAACAATCAAAAAATCTGAATCTGCTCAAGAAATCTGCAGAAAAAACGCATCTTATAATATTAATGCAGACAAAACCAAATATATGGCAGTGGCAAAATCATCTGTAAGCCCTGGGAGTTTTCAAGTTGGAAACATTAAAGTTGAACTGGTTGACAATTTTACATATCTAGGTTTAAACGTTAATTCTCATAATGACATAAGTTCTGAAGCAAAGAGAAGAATTCTTGCAGTTATTCACTGCTTATATGGACTCAGAATTTTCATAAAATCGAAACTGATCAAAAGATCTACAAAAATTATGCCATACAAAATCCACATTAGACCTGTTCTCATTTATGGATGCGAAACCTGGACTCTAACAAAGAATTTTAATGCTGTAAATTAGAATGGAGTTTGGAGGCACAGATACAATTTTGAGCTCTACAGACTTTTTAAGGAAGCTGGCATCGTCAATTATATTAAAATATGTCGCTTGAGATTTGCGGTTCATATCAGTTAATTGGGCCCCTCATCTTTGACTTCAAGAATTTTTAATTATAGGTCCATTGTGAACAGATCTAGGGATTGGGACAAATTTAGATGCACTGATGGTGTAGAGGAGGGTTTTCAAGTGCTGAAATTGACAAATTGGAAAAATGTCACCTCCCAGAAAACAACAATCTATAACTTATTTTGCATAAAAAATTTTTATAAAATTTTTTGAGGACATTTATATACAAAAAACTTAAGTAAAAATAAAGAAACCAAAAGTATAATGAATTTCTTTTGTAAATGTAAAAGTAATCCAAGGAATTCATTCTTTACAATAAGAGAGCAATAACGAAAAATATCGGTTTCAAATTATTATCATGATGAAATTTGTTTAAAATTATAAATTTTATAAATATTATAAAATTTCATATAACTAGCGAATTAAAAATAAATAAAATTCAAATGATTACTAATATCTGTACAAAATTCATTAATGATATATATTTATACCTAAGCACAAAGAGTGCAAAAGAAATACAATTTCAAAACCTAGCATTTCTAATATATTTTTTTAAAATAATTAAACACTATCATAAAATATAAGGAATTTAAAAGTGTTTAAATCATTAAAAAAAAAAAAAAAAAAAAAAAAAACACTGCCATGTTTTTAACTAATTAGTTATGTACAAAATAGTATATGTTAACATTAGAAATAAATAACTTACTTGTTGAGCAGGAGATAGGGATAAAGACACTGGAATAGTTATATACTGCTGTTGTGAACCATCTAAGGATAAAATAGAAATTACTTTATGTCACTTCCAATAAGAATTAAAATTGTAATATTATTAAGAAATAAATTATTAATTACAATAATTAAGATATTAATATAATTTAAAAAGTTTAAATAATTTAGTAAATTTTAATAAGTTTAATAGTAACAAATATAATTTTAATATTAACATATTTTAAGATATTAATATAATTTAATAAGATAAATATTAAAGTAAATTATAATTATTAAAAAACTAATGAAGTAAATTATTAAGGAAATTATGTAAATTAAAAATATATAACATAAAGAAATGCTTAACAACACAGCCAAAAAATAAAAGCTCAACAAATCAGATCCAATTATGGATTGAAATTTAATTCAATTTGGTAGTTTTGTAACAATCAAATTTTTTTAAAAACATTTTTAACATCTCTAGGGAAATAAATCATTGCACACATAATGATTTCTACATCACAAGCGGTATTTTTAAAATTTATACAATTAATAATATTAAATTTTAAAAATTTCTTTTCACTTTTAACGTATGGTGCTGAGTCACAAAATTTTTGCTTTACGTGCTTCTATGACTTCATATAAGCTTCTATGCATCTCTTTGTTAAAAATATTTATTTTTTGTTAATACAGTTTTTAAAAACTTCTGTCCAATTAGTTTTTTTAAAATTTTGTACATAAAAATTTCTAAATATTAATCTTCCATTAGGTAAAATTTTAAAACAATTTCTTACTATGTTCTTGTCCTAAGTTAAGAACAACACCTTCTGATAAATTGGCAGGTGCAGCATAAACTAATCCTTGCCCAGTATGGTATAAAAGACCACCACTATTGTTTGTTTGTAAAATAGTTTGAGGAAGTACAACACTGCCTGAAATATAATTTAAATGATTAAATCAAGAAGTTATCAATAATAATAAATTCAGATTTTTAAAACTGTAAAACTGTTATTACCATTCTATTCAAACATTCTTAATAGCATGCATTAAAAAATAATCAAACATTTCATTTGATAAAATTGAAAAAACTATGTGAGATTAAATGTACAGTAGAAGTCCATTAATCCGGCATCCAACAGTCCGGAATGCCCGATAGTCCGCCATCGCTCCGGAAAATTGTAAAAATTTTGGTTTTCTCCCAAAGTATGTCTGTAAAGGAAATAAAAAGGCTCGAGAGCTATTCGGAAGTTTTCTGGGTGGTTCGAGATCATCCGGAAGCGCTCGGTATTGTTCGGAAACAATTAGCGGGCGGCTAGTCAATAGTAAACGTAACTTTCGAAACTGTTTATAAAAAAAAGTGACTTTCGTTCTAACTGTACACAGGGTGACCATGTTTCAAAACCTAAGCCTAAATAAAGTGACTCAGATGCCGAAATGGTAGAAAAGGAAAAATCAGCTGGGCAGAAGCTGCAGCATCTCTAAATAAGTTTATCTCTTTTGCTGAGGCTAGTACAGTGCTTCAGAATTTATTTATTTCCATATCATTAGAAATAAATTTTAAACTAAACGCCAAAAGTCAAGAAAACAAGAAGTCATTCGTGACCTTTTTAAATCTAAGTGAAATATGTTTTACAGTACGTGTACATACATTATATGAAATGTAAAATAAACTTTGTTGTATGTATTTCCATACTGTATTTGTAGTTTAATTATTAACTTATTGTTCTTATAATAACCGTCCAATAGACCGGAATTTTCGGTAGTCCGGCACCGAGCCGGTCCCGAAGGTACCGGATTATCGGACTTCTACTGTAATTACACATGTCTAATAAATCTTTCTCGTTTTACTTTTAAAAAAAATTATAGAAATGTATTAATTTGATGAGTATAAATTTATTTTTCATGAGTAAAATTTTACCACACACAAATTCTAATCTATTAACATGAAAAAATGAAGAAATTTAATTTTAAGATAATAAATTCTTATAATTAAATTCCATATTATTGTAGATTTTTACTGAAATTCAGAAATATCTTAACTTACTATTTATTAATCTTTCTCATATGAATCATAAAAATGCAAGATCTTGGAAAAGATAAATGCGGTATTTCTATATGTTTATAGAAGTACAGCATTTATCTCTTCCAAGATCTAGCATTTTTATGAATCTTTTTCAGTTTAAGCACCTAATTTAATTCAATTAAAAAAGATGCTAAGGCTGGAAAAATTTAGTTTTTTTTTTGGTTATTATAATCTACTTTTAAGAAGCAAAATAATCTTTTAAAAAGTGTATATCAGTTAAAAATTTATTGATTTTTTTTTAAAACATAAATATTACCCTTATTGATGCATTGTTATGTGCCTATGATTTACCACAAGAGTGAAAAAACTTTAAACCCTCATTTTTCTTTTTTACTTTGTTATTTTAACTGAAACACAATGAAATTAGTGTTCTTCTAACTAAAGAAATAAATTTAAGTTTCAGGGTATCAAGTCTGACCTACACAGTGCATTCACACTGGATATCAAGTATTACACATGCACTATTATGGTTATGGAGCATAAATTATAACTGCTAAAATTTCAGAAACAAATCTTTTTTTGGTTTTCTTTATTTGTGGTATTTATTTGTGTATGTATGTTCACACTAAAAAAAATACTAACTAACTAATAATATTTTACTTATAATATTATATTTTTAATTAGTAATTTTGTATATAAAGTTAGAATTTGTATATAAAGCCAGTATTAGCTGTAAAGTTTTTTGAATATAAAGGATTTTTTAAAATTTCGTTATAATAGCAAGGCCATACATTTATTCACAAACATTTTTTTTTTTTTTTTTTTTTTTTTTTGTAGTTTTAAAACTAAAAAAAATTTTTTGATAACATTTTACAAGTGATATTTTACCAAAATTTGTTTTGCAATAAGAGTATATTAAATATCGTTTTAACATATGGAGTAACATATGGATAACAGATCAGAAAATCCTATATGTTTGACTTCTACTTATCAATTTTTAACATTGATACTTTCTTTTTTTATTATGCTTGCTAAGGAATTTGTTATTTTTTTCTTTAGCTATTAACTATGTTAATTTATCACATATAAAGGTGTTATTCCTTTTTTAATATCTTGGTAGATTTGAAGTAACTTAAAAAATTTTCCTTTAAAATTGTTTTCACTAAAATTATAATCATTTATTTTCAGCATAAATAATTTTTTCAAGATCAATATTTGATGAGTTAATTCTCTAAAACATTATAGCACAAATATTTGGCAAAATTCTGAATTTTTAAAATTTCACAAATTTTTTTTTTTGAATAATTTTTGTTTTCATGAAAAATGTGTTTTTATAATGTTAATAAAAATATAAGAAAGAAAGTATACACATTAAAAAAGTGTAAAGTATATATACCAATAAAAATATGAAGAAAGAAGTAAAAATAATATTTTTCTTATTTTCTTATTAAAAAAAAAAAAAAAAAAAAAAAAAAAAAAAAAAAAAAAAAAAATTTTTAAAAATTAAAATATTAGAAAAGCAATTTAAAGTTAAGCATCCCCCAGAAAAGTTAAAGAATTGGAAGAGAAACACTATAAAGTTAGCAAGTACTTATGTCATAAGAAAACTGCTATAGAAGAGTTATGTTTTAATGGGAAATTAGCAATGAGTACTGATGGAAATATTGTTAATGATTATCATTTCTTATGACATTATATTTTATATACTTAATTCATATATATATGTGTGTGTGCATGGGCACCATCCAGTTACTATCAATCAAAAAATTTATTTATGAATTTCAGTACAATTAGTTGCCTATTTTCTAAGTCACTTTCATCAAATAAAACTAAATTTAATGCTATTTGAAAAAGAAAAAAAAATCGAGAAATTTTGCAATGACAATGTTATTAGAAACAACCTCCAAGCCAAAACTGATTGTCCCAGAGAGGAAAATTCAATATGGCATTGTGGGAAATAATTACTCACAGCCTCAAAAAATATTTTCTTTAAAAAATACTTATAATGCAGGTTAAATAATTAAGAAATTAAGCTTTAATGTAAACATTGTAAAACAAAAGTAAAAAGTGCAGACTAAAAATGTTGGTTATTTAATTACAATATATGGAAAAAGAGATTACTTTCATTTAAAAATAATATAAGAAATTTTTAAAATAAAATATTTACAATGTACAAGATATTTTTGTATTTCCTAGAAAAAAATATAAAATATTTTATGTTGTATATATTACCTGAGACAACAGATAAATTTGATGATGAACTTTGAACAACAGGTATGGAGTTATGACTAGAAGATGAAGAATTGGTTGCTTGATTTTTTGCTTCTCCTAAATAAGTTCAATTGATTAATAAATCAAGAAAACTTATCTTTCTTATTTTTATTCTTAATTTTACATTTACATCTCTAAATAAAGAACAAAACAAAAAAATGTACTGGATTATTTTAATGTCAATAGATGAATCAGTGTTGCATAATTTAAGCAAATAAAACACATTTTAAATAATTATGGGCTAAAACAAATAACTTCAACCATTTACACAATATAGGAATTTAATAATTAAAATTTTCTTTAAAATAGCATCAATAAAAATATAAAAAACATAGATGTTAGAATTCATGTTTTCGATTTTGCATAGTATGAAATAAATCAGGTTAGAAAAACCATTTAACTTAAATGATTTTTATAGGTATTATAAAATATGTAATTAGTTCATTTTAATTTTTTTTCATGCCAATGTTCCTTTTAGTAATTGTAAATACATTATAATTTCGCAAACTGTTAATTTTAATTAAATAAGTTTCCTCAAAGTGAAGTTTGCAAATTTTTTAAGAGTTCTTTCTATCTTACTAATTTCTCAACAGTTCAATATAATTTTGAAAAAGACCAAAAGTTGAGCTAAATTATGGACAACTATTTTGGTATTCCAATAATCAAATTTGACTTAGCTTCAATCATCCCTGTAAACACTTCTTTTCGCATTTCTTAAAAGGAAAATTTCATTTGTATTGTTTTTTAATAATATTTATTTATTATAATATACATTTTTAAAAATATTTAAATATTATTTTAAAAGCAGTTGTTTTAAAATAAAAACATGAAATTAAAGATATCTTAATTTTTGAATTTGTAATTCCTTAGAGAATGTAATAAACTTAAAGGATTTCTAAGGTTATAAAAAAAATAAGTTATTTTTTCATGAATAGCATTTAAAACAATCACAAATTATTAATACAAATAATAATAATAATGTAAGTAAAATGATTTTAGATAAGTTAAAAAGGTGAATTTTTTAATATTTAGACATATTTTAATATTAAAACAATAAAAAAAAAACAGTTAATATGCATGTAATATAAAACTATTAGAAATGTGTTTTTTGTTAAATAAATTTTTTCATAATATTTGTGGAATATATCACTTTGTTGCATACATCTATTTTAAAACATAATAAACAACTATAAAAGTAATTAAGGGAACACTTCATTATTCAAATGGTAAAAAAGACTCGATCTTCTGAAAATCTTAAGGAATGAATTCTGAAGGATTCTAAGGTACAAGCAAAAGTCTGATTCTAAGGTACAAGCAAACAAGAATATTCCTTGAATTAAAAATTAAATATTATTCCCCTAATGATAGCAAAACAGCATTCCATTTGTAAAAGATTTATATAATGGAAATGCTAAACTGGAGTAATATGAATTAAAAAATTGCTTTTATTTATTTATATTTGTCATCTCATTACTAAAATATATTTAAAACTTATGAAAACTTTATGGAGTTATTCAGAAATATATTTTCTGAATTATTAATAAAAATAGGGATATAAGTATTTATCTTATGCATTCTCAAAAGGTTATCATGATGGACCAAATGAATTCAGAAGTTAACTTGAAATGTATACATAATTTTTATTACCAAAAATAAATAAATTTTGTAACATTCGATAACAATAGGAACATTCCTTAAAAATGCAAGAAAAAACAATTTGCAATACCAAAATAATTAAATATATATGTTGATACAGAACATTTTTTTTAAACTTATTTTAGAAAAAATTAACATTATAAGAACTGTAAAAATAATAATAAAAGATTCAACTATATTCATGTAGTTTTATTTTATCATGAAAATTTAAATTATAAAATATGATTTCAAAAATAATAATGATTCACTCCATGTTTAAAAATTTTAAAGACTATAATAATTTATTTCAGACATATAATAGGTACATTTTTAAATTTGTACATATATGAATAAATGTTGCACTCAATTTGGAGAGCTTTTGTTAATATTTTTGAGTCATAAGTGATTAAATTACGAATTAATGTAATTATCAGTAATATACTAGAAAATTCTTTTGAACTGTTTTTTTCTTAATTTAGTGACAAAGCACATTTTTCTTAATCTACCTTAAGATATTCACTTACATCATTTGTAGCAAATTTTAGGAGCAATTTCCTAATTTGGAGTAACAATTTTATTAACTTGAAATCATTCTAATTACACTAAAATTTGAAATAATAAATATAATCAGTTTGGAATAATGTTTATTATTCTTTTTAATTAATTTGAGAGTAAAAGTCTCTACAATATTGCCTTGCAAGTTAAATTATGAAACAAATCTTATTAAATGTAAACTTGAGTACTCAAACAAAGCTTTTAAAACCAACAATATTATATAAAAACTTACTTAATGATTTTATATATATATATATATATATATATATATATATATATATGCCATTTTAAATAATTTTTGATATTTTAATAATATGACATTTCAAATTGTTATTTTTTATTTACACGCAAAAATATTTTATCTTAATTAGTATACAAAATATAATGTGATTTGCATACTAAAATATCTCATTGCACAGTCAATTTTTAAAAGTTCTGTTTACAATTTGGGAATAGATAAAATTAAAAAATTACTTTATAAACCATGAATTTTCTTCAGAAAAAATTAAATTCAAGCTTAATGATATATGTGACTAACATTTAAAGAAATTATGTATTTTCATAAAAAATCAATATTTCTGAATGAAAAAAAAATATTTATCATATTTTATTATATATTATATGCCTGTATTAATCAGTGAATAAATGTTGTTCTATTAAAATATTACTGGTATACAGCGATTCATTTTATATTAAAAACTTAAAAAGAATTTCTTTAAACAAAGTTATAAATAAAAAATGGAAATAATTTAGCATTTCAATTAATGTAAAAATTACAATTATTGAAAGCAAAATTCAAGTCACTTCTACATTTAAAATTCAATGCTAGCACATTTTAAAATAGTTAAATGACCACTTCAAAGTAATATTTTTTATTTTATAAACTTAAATCACTGTTCCATAAAATAAACAAGGAGTTTCACTCCTCCCAATTACAATAACTAGAATTAAGAGATTTTCAGGCCTTTTTTTCACTAATGTAAAACACTTCTCATCTTTAATTTACATTCTAGAAAACTTTGTTTTAATATAAAAAAAATATTTGGTGAAATAGTATATATAAACAAAAGCTTATTTTGTATTTGCAAAAATGCCAAACAAAATCTGATTAAAAATGTTTATTAACCAAAAAATTTGAGCCAACAAATTATTTAAAATATTAATTAAAGCAAAAGGCAAATTTTGTAAAAAAATTTTCTGATCTTAACATTTTCAATATCAACCTTCAAATGAACAGTTAAACTGAGTTTATTTTATCATTTTATTTATCTTTTATCCTTTTATTTAAATCAATTGTCAATTTATTGATAACAAAAATAAATAAAAAATAAACATCAAATTCTAAAAACAATGATTTTGATTACTTTTTCTTCATACAGAATTATGAATTCCTTTTAAAATTATACATAAAGAAGTAAATATCTGAAAAAAATTATTTAACCTTCAAATAACATAATAAATGAAGTTGTTACAGAACTTTAAGAACACTTTTCACAAATTAAAATAGTTGTAAATCTTATTTTTATACAAAATCAAAGCAATTATAAAATGATGATTTCAATATTTAGTTAAACTTACACCAGATCGAACGATACTGTAGGATATAAGTACTTTTTGTGGTTTGCACTATGAGTAAGAAATAATAAAAAAGTTTAGTATGTTATTATGTACAATTGTAATTATACAACTATACAAAACTATAAGTAAACTAAAAGTTTAAAATACATGATTAATGCAAATATTAAAGCATGACGAAAAACTGTTAGTGACATAACAAATATCCACATTTTAAAAATGTTAGTTATTTAGTTCAAACATACTATTTATGAAAATAAATTAAATTAAAATTTTAATCAATTTACAAAAATATCAAAGTAAAAGCATAGATTTTTAAAGTTACTAAATAAAAATTAACTAATAAATTTCTCTCTTTTATTCATCATATATTTTTTTCATTACATATATTCATTCATCTTATTCAACACAAAGTGCTAATATAATGTTACAAAAATTTCTAATATTAAAAAATTACATTACTGATTCTGTTTTTGAATGAAAGCAGAAAACTTCAGATAGTATACTGTTTTTTTTTTTTTTTTGTTTGTTTTTTTTGTTTGTTCACTTTATGAACTAAAATGTTTTTTCTTGATACAATAGAAAATACTGTTTGGATGAAAATGATGAATTTTCTTAGAATAAAATAGGTTTATATTTGTATTACAGTAGCATTTATTACAATCTCATACATTTTAAAACCTATCATTCTCTTTTAAATTTTATTTTTAAAAGATAAAATAAAAATGAAATTATATTTAAGCTGATATTAACAAACATTTAAAGTTTTAATAATAGTACTTAAAATTAGTTATATTGAAAAAGTGATCAGATTTGAAATAAATTAAATTTTACATAAGGATTTAGTATTTTCTTTTTCTAGTGGAAAAAAATAAAATTAATACTACTTGACAGCCATTTAAACTTTTGTTAATCATTTTATTCTTTTGGTAAACAGTACTATAAATTATAATTTACTTCAGAGAAAAATCAATTAAAATAAATTTATACACAATTATCATATAAAAATATTCAAATCTTTAATAAATTTATTTATCTTTTCTATAGTAAAAAACTTAATTTAATTTAATTGTATATACGAATGTATTTTGAAAATACTTATATTATTCTGATTCACGTCAGAATTAAATTCTAATGGCAGTTAATTCAATTTAAAAATACTTAAAATGAAAATTTCTTTTTAACTACTTTACAAGAAAATTTTTTGAAAATAACCAAACAATACAACATTTATAAATTACATCAAATATTGCAATTTTATAAAATAAATTATTTCATAAATAAAAAATTTATAAGTTGGCTTACCTGCAGATGGAGCTGTTAGAATTGTTGTGAATCCAGATAGTGCAGAACTAGTTGGCATAAGATTAGATTTATTTCCTACTATTCGTTGATTAGTACTTGTGGATGTTGTAGTTGGTGAAGAAGGAGCAAATGAAACCATTGATGAAGTTAGAAGATTTGTTGTGGGAGGAGATGATGAAAGTTCTGATGGGTATCCTGTATTTTCAGGACTATCTGGCATCTGGAAAAAGAAAATTTCTTTTATACTTTCTAATAAATCGTCAAATAAAAGGATCTCATAAAATTATTTAGATTTTCAGATTATATTAAAGATAAGCATAAAAGTTTTATAATGATGTTTATTAAACACTATAAGGTACATAATGTAACTATAACAAAATTTATCTATGCTCGAATTCCCTTCATAAAAAATTTAATTTTCATTAACATGATAAGCTTTAGTTATTTTACGGACAAATTTTTAAACTGCGGTGTTTGTGAACTACATGTAGAACTTATGTTAATACAAATGAAACACAATATCTTAGAAGAATTCATGGAAAATGAGACTAAGTTCCAATATATAGATACTAATTAAATTTTCCACAAAAAAATTGCTCAAATAAGATTAATTTAAAATCACCATTTATCAGACTGAAAATTTATTTTCTTTAATTTTGATGATCTTCTTTGATGCAATACATTAAATGCATAAGAGATTTAAACAGTTTGTTAGTCATGAAACTTAATGATAATTTTGCGATTCTAATATTTACATATTTAAATAATAATAATAATAACAATGATAGAATAGTCAATGCAGAGATAATTTAATCTAGTTAAAAAGTGTAAAATTAGAAGAAATAAATCCAATTTTAATATATTGATTTTAACCAACTAATAATAATTTAGTGGTAATAAGATCAATCTCTTATTATCACTAAATTCTTTTAACAGAATAAAGTATTCAATGGATAAAATGTCAATATATTTGATTTTTTTTGTATTATTTAAATTTTTCGTCATTCATTTCAATGAAAGGAAATTTTTTTAATAAAATAAATATTAAAAATAAAAATTTTCATCAGAAAATATATATAATTATGAATTTAAATATGATATTTACCAAAAAGACACAGGGGGGGGGGGGTGTTTGTACCTTCACATTTTTGTGCAGAATTGGAATTTTTTTTCAAATTAAAAATAGAAATATATTAATCGTGATCTTAATATAACATTTTTGTAACATATTAATAATATTTATGTACGCATAAAATAGTCAGTAAGCTGATCATTTTGTATATACACAGCTATTAATCAAATTTCAAATGATCAATAATCATTTCTAACATAATGATTGTGATGAAAAATACAAATTTTTCAAAATGATTGAATCACACATAAAACCATCGTCTTTTTATGAGGTACAAAATATTCATTTTAGCACATCAAACTGGTAAATAAAATTGACCTGTTATACAATGTCTGTTTGCAATAAATGAGCACAAAACCAAAATGGATTTAAAAATCCATATTATATATATATATATATAAAAGAAATTAGATTTATTATGAGAATAAATAAAGAAAATTATATGAGAATCACAATTAAAATTCACTTTTTCTAAGCTTCCTTATATGCATTTAGGATATCTTTATAAAATTTCAATGATTTTACAGCAAAAAAGAAGTATTCACTTACAATTAAGGCAGATCAAATTAGTATTTAACCATATTTATTGATTAAATAAATACTTGTAACTTTGTAACTTACAAATATTTATTTAGTCAATAAATATTTGTAAGTTACAAAGTTGAAAATTTCACTTATACTATAAAGATAGGAATCCAGATATTGAATCTATTTATTATTATATTTAATAATATGACTTAATTATATTAATAATATTTATTGTATTTAATAATAAAAATTTTTATTAGTATGATTTAATTTTTGAATCTCTCTCTCTGGTAAAGTATATTTAGATATATCTACTTCTAGCTGCTTTTACAGTGGTAAAGTAGCTTATAATTGTATATAAAATAATAATAACCATAATAAAATAATATATTATTTATTTTACTTCAAACTGCTTATATTTATTTTTAAAATTGGTTAAATTAATTCATGAAAAAATTGTATACAAACAAATAAATTATGTAAAAAAGCAAATATATATATAAATAATGGATTTCATCAAATGTATTTACAATTTAATACACATATATGTGGAATTTCAATATATGATATGTAACACTAATATATATAATATTATCTGTTTTTATTGAAATTATGAGGAAATTAAATAAAATGTTCTTTTCAACCAATCGTGTCTACACATTTTAGACGCGCGCGTATTTCAAGGAGAGATGAGAATTAGTTTCGAGAGCGACAAGTTGTAATAGTTCGAGTCATAATCAATCGTTTATCAATTTCGACAGCGAACACGTGCAAAGATAAGAATGAATAAAGAAAAGATAAGTGAAGGATCGTGCGACGCTCTTCTGAAAAACGACTTCCGTTTGACGAAATTTCCAGCCAATACAAGAAATTGCTTGAAGAAACTTCAGAAAAAAAGTGTATTTTCTGGAAAATTCGTTGAATAATTTTAACAGCCAGTAAAAAATATATTTCGTGTGTTTTTCCTCACTTTAAAATGTTCACAATACAAAACAGTTTCAATTTGAAATATTTGCCAATTCAGCTTTATCAGGATAACCACAAAATGCTTATGCATGTCTGTTAAAAATGTTACATAATAGAAGCAAGTCGTTACTATGCTGTTATCTATGTTTTTATAATCAGACAAAAAGTAAGAAAAAGCATTTCAACAAGATGCGTACTTCAGAATTACGCGTCAGGCGCTCAACTGCAATTAAATAACTATTTCTAATATAAAGAATTTTTTTTTTTTTTTTTTTTTTTTTTTACTGAATAAAAGACAAAAATTTAGATCACTTATTGCTTTCCAGAGCTTGTTAATACACATGAGAACACTTAATGCTGTTTTTATCTTAAATTAAAAGATAGCAAATTCAATTTAAAAAATATCTCTTTAAAAACTAGCAATTTATTAGAATGAAATGATATCTAAATTAATATAAATATTTTCTTATTCATCTAAAGTAAAAATGAGGAGGTAGCGATAACTTGGCGGAGAAATAAAATTTTTCATGGCCGTCAATTTATGGGTTTGAAATATGACCCAGATGAAGACCGTCGTTCTAGGGTCAAAGCAAGTTAAAAGTTTCGTAGGTTCCGATGTATTTCGGCTGGTGTGGTGTTGAGAAGAGGGTGTTGACCTCGTCACTTTAATTGTGGTTCAAAGTTATGAAGCGGTTACCTGTGCTTAACAGCCTCTTTCGGCTGAAATAGGGAGGCGGAAAACGTACTGTTATAAAAAAATATGTTACATTTATATTAATTTTTTTTTTAACTAAAAACTTTTTCCAAGTTACAGTCCTAAACAAAAGCGTATTCAATGTTCCCAACGGAAAAATTAAATACAAAATCATAGTCGTTGAACAATTTCTATCGTTGGAAGTGAATTTGATAAGTGCAATTCTAGTTTAATCATTGGAAATAAATTTAATCTTAGAGGTAAATATATTGGTTTCTCTTCATCAGTCAACTTATTTTCCCTTATTTTTATTTTGCCAAAAATTATATGTATTTTTTGGCAAAATTATATATATTATTTTACCAAAAAGTACATATATAACTAGGAAAAAGAGTTTAAAAAAAACTGTATACATACACAGTTCAGTCACATTAGTGTGACCACCTGTTAAAAGCCTGAATAACCATTTTTTGCCGAATAGACTGTTGCTAAACACACAGGAAGAGAGTCGATTAGGTTTCTGAAGATGTTCACTGGTACGTTGAACCATGCAAACTGCGGGCCTCAGATAGATTATTCGGGTGAGGATCCATGCCGCTAACAACCCGAGCTAACAGTCCGATATTCTCAATTGGGTTAAGTCAGATGAGTTTGCTGACCAGGGAAAACACTGCCAGCAGTATAAACCTCACATTGTCTTACTGGTAGATGCCATCACGAGGAAAAACAATGCGCATATAGGTGTGGACGTGGTCTGGAAGGACAGATGCGTAATTGTATTGATCCATCATGCCTTGCACAATGACGAGTGAACCCAGAGAACACCAGCAAAACAACCCCCACACCATAATGCTTCCGCTTCCAGTCTGGACCGTCATCGGAAGGCAATGGTTGCAAGGTATTTGCTTTTAGAAATTTAACGTCGTATACGCCAACGTCCATCTGTCCAATGGTGCATAAAACGTGATTCACGGGAAAACATTACCTGTCGCTACTCAGTGCTTGTTCAGTTACGGCGCGCAAATTGCAATCTTTGTGGCCGATGAACAGCAGTCAGCATAGGTGCATGAAATAAGTGTCTACTTCAGACGCAGTAACATTCACTGAACAGTTGTTTAGGAGACACCTCTTGGTTTATCTAGGCGGCCAATTCCTCAACGGTAGCACGTCTATTCGCCCGAACGCATATCCGCACCGATTGTTTACCCCTGTCATTTATGGCTCGTGGTGCACCACATATAGGACGTGGCTGATTATGGACAGTCCCACTTTTCCATGAAGGTATAATTTTACCACTGCAGCACACGAACAGTTCACAAACTTAAGCAGTTTCGAAAATGCTTCCATTCTTAACCCAGATCACGCACATTTGGACGTGATGATTAACAATTGGGCCAAGCGTGGAAGCATTCACTTCATTTCTGCATCACGCCAACGATTGCAATGTTTTTCGAACCCCACATATAGCCTTTATATACGCTCAACAGCACTGTGCAGCCACATTCCTTATGTAAAGGCCACGATGGTCTGGTTGGTTAGGACGTCTTTCTCATAGCCCGCAGGTAGTAATTTCGAATTCCGGTTTAACCGAAGATCTGTCGTGTTCACTAAAGGTGGCTGATGCACGTTAAATAGGTCGTGGTCGCAATGTCCTCCAAGTGAAATGATACTTCTGGGGGTGGTAGTTTAAAAATTCGGGAATTTTTTTTGCTTGGTCCCGGCTTCTAAATTACGAAGCTGCTGCTTCCATCTAACTGGTACAGCCCAACTCAGGACTAGGTACAGGGAAGTATGCTGGTACAACAACAACCTTCTTTCTGTGATTGGTTATTAACATCAACTTCGAAAGTACGCGGTGGTCACATTAATGTGACTGGACTCATGATGTAGTATTCAAAATATTTTTTAAATATGTAGCAATAGTACATTTTTTTCTTCAAAAAGTAATAAAATCACCATTAGTGGCGATATAAGACATTCATGGCAAAAGCATGAAGTCGACTAAGCGGGTGATGTCCTATTGCGATAGAATCTATCATATCAGGCAACGACTATTCAGGAGTGTTCTATGAGCTGAATTTGTCTGTAGAATATGTTCCAAACATGTTCGATTGGCGAAAAATTCGGTAGATAAATGCAACTGAGCGTAAAAAGTACATACCATAAGTGGCCACAATGACAGCAAAATGTCTTTGACGTCTGCTGGTAAAAGTACTTCATAACAAAACATGATCACATATATATATGATACGATAGGACGAAGGTGCCAATAAACGCTTCAAAACAATAACAATCAGTGAAAAAACTATTTGATTAATAAATTTTTAGTAATATGTTTGCCACTTAACGGTCATTTTTTGCGTATGAAAGCTAATTAAAAAGGAACCGACATTTTAAAGTGGATACCAAATCACTACATTCGAACCCAAGGTGGGAATCGAGCTAACAAACTATTGAGCCGAAGCCCAGAGTATAAGCCATTCGACTGCAAACTCGGCTGATGATAGTTGTATATATAGATATAAGCAATTCAAAATTTCTTTTACATTATTATTTAGCGTGAAAAATTTATTTTAGAAGTACAAAATTTACAATATCTATTGTAAATTTTCTATACTTCTAAAATAAATTTTTATAATAAAATGCAAACAATGAATATCACTAAGTTTGTGCATATATGTACGAACTAATACTCGGGAATGTTAATAAGTAAACACCATTATGAAGACACATTTAGAAACAATTTTTCATATAAAATTTTATTAAGAAATGAATGACATGACCGCTTCATTTTTAACAGTCAAAAGTAATCTTTTTCTTTAGAGGAAGTTATTCAACAATATTTGAAATTTTGTAATTAAACTATCTTTTATGAAGAAAATTTATAATTTAAAATGAGATAAAGGGAATTTTCAAATTATATCAAATAATCTTTTAAATTATTGCACTCATTACGGAAAAGTTAAAATATGAACACTAGTAACAAACAAAAATAAATAAATAAAAAGAATTTTCGTAAAATTTTGAAAAGCATAAAAGTTTTTTCATATAAGGAAATGCTACTTAGGTTACTTACACCCCATTTACTCGGATAAATTAAAAGCAGCAGATATTAATTGAAACATTAAAAAATTCTAAAAATTTTACTTTAATGTAAATAATCTTATAATGATTTTCCACTCAATATCATGATACACGTGGAAAGAATCTATAATTCAATTATATTCATAAACACATCTAAAACTTTCCAATAATTTCTTTCAATTAAAGAAGATAACTAAATTGAAATGTGGAATTCGTATGAAGAAGTAAATTATTGCAAGAAATTTTGATAAGGTTATACCTATTCTGTTTCAAAACAATTTAAGAATTAAATTAAAAAATGCTGTTTAGCAATAGAATATTAAAGTTTGCCGTTGATTTCATATTCATTCATGTGATACAGAACTAAAACACCAGAACTAATGTTTGAAACTGAAGAACTAGAAAAATTACTTAATTTTCTTCCAGAAGAAATTTTTCTTTTTTTCCGATGAAGATTCTAAATAAAATAAGCTTCCTTTCCCCCATAAGCAAGATTTTTGTTTCTTCTAACAAAAAAATAATAATAATAATTGGAAAATCCGATACAAGAACACTAATACGCATGTTGCACCATTTTTAAATTTAGAATTTGTAGCTGGTCGCCTGGAATGGGGAAAAGCATAGAATTTGGCAGGGGAGGCTGCCTAAATCGGGCTTGTGGGGCGGCGCCACACCGATCCAGGCCTCTCCCCAGAATAGCCATTTCGTTTTCTGTGAGTGCAAGCAATTCTATGCAGCTCTTTTGGCAGCCTCACCAGGTTTAAAAGGAGATCTTCCCACTGAAGGGGATGTTTTGTTGTCGTCATTTTTCTCCTTTTAGAGCAGCTAAGGTTTCCTTTCCGGAAAAGATTGCAGAAAATCTACATTTTGGAGAGCGAAATGGGGCTCAAAACAGACAGACTCCACAAAACTGGGACAATAAGCGTTAAGTTCCAAGAAAATGCAATTATAACAAATATGCCATGATTCTTAAAGAACGACAAAGCAGAAAACGATTTCTGCAAATGAACTATATAATTCATTTGCATATATGGTTGAAATTTTAAACATCAATGTATACTCAGTTTTTTTAATAAAATGTATATTTACGGATTCTGTTACATACAATTAAATTTGTACATTAGTTTTGACATAGATTAAATCAAACCTGGCATTTAACTTCAAATTAAATTTCATCACTGTAAAAAAGAAACATGAATTTCTAGATTGATAATAAATTTAAATAACAGTTAAGGCTAATCGAGCCGCAAGATACATATTTTGTTAAAAAAAAAATAAATAAATAAAATAAATAAATAAAAAAAAATAATTAATACATTATTTTTAAATTATTAAAAATTTTAATAAAAAAGCTTTCCGCAATAATAAAAATCTTTTTAAAATATGGTATCGTAAAAATGCTTATTTTATTCAATTCTATCTTTCTTTCTTTTGTACTGAATCTGATTGGATGGCGACCAGATGACACTTTTTCAATACCTCCTTCACAGTATCCAGACCTTGTGTCGCCTGCAGTATTTAACCGAGATAAAGACCAGGCATCATTTTTGCGAGCAACGATGAAGGGTTACATCAATTTTAGAATATTCACATAAAAAAATGAAGAGTCTTTTTTTTTCTTTTTATTTATACTGGGACAGGTTATTTAAATATTTTTGTTCTAGTCAGATTAAATTCAAGAATTTTAATAAATTATATAATTATAATTAATTACCAATAAAAAAACTTGGAAATATAATAAATGAATGCAAAAAACCAGTTTAATTAATTTAACGTATTTTAACAGTATCAAGTGGTTATTGAAAACTAGATTATATTGTCTTCATGTGTGTTGTTTGATGATACTCACCAGTAAATTCTGGATGAGAAAAGTTGCGAAATTATTAAAGAAAAGAATTTACATCAAAATTAAGTGAAACAAGATTAAAACATGAATCTCAAAATACCGATTTACCTTATTTAAGATCATCGTGTTGATAGGTCATATATTTCCTCTATTAATATGTAAAATAAATAGGTTTAGATCTACCTCGCATTTGGTCTACCTTATCAAATGAATTATGAAAGGGTTGGGTATGTAGTGAGACTCGTACCGTTAGTATTCATTTGTTACTTGTTAGAAGAATGTTACAAGCAGCATGCCCCCTAATTGTTACAACTGTATCTATTTGCACAGTTTAAAAATCTACATATAAAATGAACGTAAGAATAAATTTAGTATTATGGGCATAACCGGAGTACATTTGGAGATTTTTAAAATAATATTTTATTTTATTCAATGAACATAGGAATATAGTGGAAATAATAGACATTATAGGCGATATTTGAAATTTTTTGAATATTTTAGAGGAATTTGAATTATTTTTCATTTACAAAGGAGCGAAATTTTCTATATATCTAATTCAAATCTTAAAACGAGGATTAGTAAAAACTGGTTTGAATATGAAACGTATATTATAAGCGAATATATACCACACTGAATGTATAAATATTTATATTCGCTCATTATATATAAATATATTACGACTGAAATAAAAATTTTATTAGAGAGAAAGCAAACATTTAAAACCATTGGTTGAGATAGTTTTTGTTTTAATTAAAAAATAGTATTTGATAGTTTCATCAGTCGTCTTTTGCTCACGAGGGCTACTTAGACTGATAACCACATAATTTAAAGGAGATTCAGTAATTGCACACACCATTTTGACCTATTTATTTTAAGAAACAACTACAAGAATAATTAAAATAGAATAAGAATGTAATAACGAAGTAATATTTTCAATTACTTTCAGTGTCCTTTAATAGGACAAACTGACGAATTTAACAATTCAACAATAGTAATAGTAGGGAAATAAGTTAAAAATAGAAGCCACAATATATTAGGTTGGGGAAAAAGTTATCCATTATTTTTTCGGTAGACGTCTGTAGTGATCGATATCTCGTGAGGTATCTATCAAACAATTTCAGATTTATGCTCGTTGGAAAGGAGACATTTGACACTAAAATATCCTCTTGCGGTTTTTTGTTTGCTTAATTCAGTTACGAGTACAAGGTTTTAAAAATGGAAGACAACAAACAGAAAATTCGATACATTTTTGTTTTTCTCTTGTAACGGCGAAAAAGATAGCCAGGTGGCTAAAATTGTGAAAGGTGTTTATCGTCCTATATAAGACTGTAACAACCAGTTACGTACAATTTTTGTTTCGTCGATTCCGTTCGGGTATTTTTTGATGTTAGAGATGCACCTCGCATATGGATACAGCATCGTCGAAAATGTCTATAAAATAACAAAAATGATGGAAGTTAACCGCATGTCAGCAGTCGTAACGCGCAAGACCTAAAAATCTACATGAAAGCTGTTTTAAACCTTTTTACAAAGTGAATCCAAAAGAAGTTACATAAAGTTCACGTAAAAATAATGGATTTCTTTTTCCCCAACTTAATATTTACTATCAAAAATTAAGAGTAAACTAAAAAATAAATTTCTTCTATGTTTCATATAGAGTAAAAAGATAGTTTCTATATTTTACATAATTCTTAATGTTACGGAGCTTAATATCTAGTTTTATATTTTTTACATTTTTCTACAAAATTAAAAAAAATTACAGAAATTACCCTGACAATTAGCTTAGAAAGTACGATTTTAAGATTTCGATATATGGTTATTCTATAGCATTTAAAACTCTTTTTAACCTATTTAATTTATAATTATAATTGCATCTTTTTTTGGTTTTATTTGTATTTGTATACATTTTTTATTTGTATACATTTTGATACCTTTGCCAGAACACTTTTTCCTTTTACAGAGAGCTTATATTCCACTGGAATAAACTGATTTCGATTATTTGAGCTAATTAGAAAACTACCAATGTTTTACGAATACATTAACCTAAAAGTAAAAAGGCACCAAAAAACAAATGACGGATGTTATAAAACTCGACTGAAGAATGCGCCATTTTGCGCTACAACATAATATACAGCAGCATTCGTCAATAATTCCGGTTTAAACTTTCGCTTGCCGTTATTATTATTATGCAACAGAATGATTCTCAAATATTTAAGAGAAAACTCACTTGTTTTATAACTTGAATGTACAATGAATACAAAATAGTTATCTCAATATGATTCGTTTATTACACTTTTAACGGAAATCAATATTCCAAAGACATACTTAAATTAGTTTTTTATAAAAGCCAATATAGAAACACATCAGGAACCAAGAAACATGCAAAATACATCCTAAATTTATTTATTTTCTTACGTTTGGAAGAAACGTTACGTTATCTGTAACTTATTATTTAAAAAAAAAAAAAAAAAGAAAAAAAAAAAAAAGAAAGGAAGTGAAAAAAATATTTCAAGTGTAACAAAATTAAACCAAATAAAAATACACAAAATACTAATTATGT
Source organism: Latrodectus geometricus (assembly GCA_026290005.1). NCBI lineage: Eukaryota > Metazoa > Arthropoda > Arachnida > Araneae > Theridiidae > Latrodectus > Latrodectus geometricus. The sequence continues at coordinate 58,711 of JAPDSC010086400.1, read as the reverse complement.
AGCACTTAATTAAAAATGTAATAAGTTTTATCAGTAGGTCTGATAGACACCTACCGTTTCTAAAGTGCATTAACCCTTTATCTGTAATGAGATTAAAACGTATCAGAAATCAGCAATATCATCTGGGTTCTATTTATTTGAAAATATACATTATCATCACTTCTATTGGTCACATTAAACAAAATGCAACGATTAAATACAAATTTTTTATAAGTATTATTT
>JAPDSC010086400.1:0-58479 GCA_026290005.1 Latrodectus geometricus | reverse complement strand
AAAAAAAATATGAATTAGAACAATTTTAATTTGACGTCATGAAATATGCAAGAATATTTTTCATGTAGTAATTATAATTTATTTAAGAGCGAAAATGAATAAGTTTAATGTAAGACGATAAATAAATGAATTATTATTCATTATATATTCAGAGTGCATAATTTGCTGATTTAGTTATTTTAATTTGATATTATGAAATAAACAAAAAATTTAAAAGAGCAAAAAATGTACAGTAAGTTGACCGTATTACAATATTATAAACTTATATATATAAATCATATTTTTATTATTCATTATATATTCAAATCACGAGATCATTAAATTGCTGCTTATTAAACTGTCTTAATCTTAATTTAAAATCGTGAAATATACACAACAGATTTTATGTGATAATTTATTTATAAGAACAAAATATGTACAATAGATCCATGTATTTATTTTGATTTATCGAGATAATTTTTACAACCTTCAAGTTAAATTTAATTACAAATATTTGATTACTTTAAAAAAATGTACTACATAATAAAATGAATAACATTTAGTTATATAACTTATTTTGTAAAACTTATTTTTAAAAATTGTAGGAATTACTTAAAAAATAGAAAACAATACGAATAATAACAAATAAAAATTTATCTTTCACCACAAAAACAGTAGGTGGATTTCTTTAATTATGAAACGCATTGTATTTAAAACAATTAAATTACATTGAAAAAACAATTTTCATGGGGTAAAATTTCACAGATACCTTTTGAAGATTTAAAGTAACCTTATCATGTAATAAGTTTAATATATTTTCAACAAATATTTCATCAAATTATTCGAAATTGCTTAATAGTCCACAGTTTGCAAAAAAAAATAAAAAAAAAAAAAATAAAATAAAATAAATAAATAAATAAAACCAAATTCATTAAACATTCTTTTGTTCTAGGGTCAAAAAATAAAATATTCATGCGTACAAACTTAAATAAATTAGCAATAAAAAATGTTCGTCTCTGGATTATGAATATTATCTTCATTACTAAAGTAATAATAATTTATTATATTCTAATAAATCAATTCCAAATTTTATTTGTAATTTACTAATGGATTCTTCGCTACCCGACTGCCAATTAACATTTTGAAATATTTTATTGGCAGTAAATTAACCGTTTAATTCTTCAACGAGCGAATAATTTTTCAAGCTTGAAGAGAATAATTTCCTTCTTACTATTTTAATATAAGTTTTTTTTTTTTTTTTTTAATATTATTATTTGCTTGTGTATAATATTTAGGAAAAAAAATTTGCATTAAAACCAATTTTATATTTTTGACACATATAATAAACGAAATGTTACACATTTTCGTGTTTTGATAACTTCTTTATTTCAGAAATGATTACAAAAACACTTAAATATTTGAATTTTTTCTAGAATAATGCATTACTTGTACATTCAAAATTTCAAATAATCTACAGAAACATTTGATTCAATAAAAAAAAGTAATTATAAGTACACAATCGACTTTTATTTATACAAAGTTTCTCGTAACGATAAATTCTCCTTCCACATTTAAATTTCCACGAGACTCAACAATTTTATTTGCGATTTACTTGGCAAGTATTTTAAAAGCGTTTAATTTTCTGGTCTGAATTTTAAAGTATGGTTTATTCGTCGATTAACGATGATTTTTTTGACGGCTAATTAGACTAAGACCTACGGCTTAAAGTGGATTACGAACCAATACGAATATTTAAGCCCCAATTAAGATTCGAACCTACAAACTTGAACCGAAGGCCAGAGCTCTAATTTTAAAGTATGAGTCTCGGAGGAGGTATGGATAAAAATTAATTTTGCGCTTTTTCTGGATAGATCCAAATAATTGTAAACATCTAATTATCCACGCTGTCTAAATTCAAAAGTAACTTGAAAGATAATCTTATTTTACACAATATTTTTTTTCACCATAATTCTTTTGGTTTGAATCACACATAAAAGATACACTTCTCTAGGCCAACATACAGGCTTTAAAAATCTAAATGTTTTCGTCACAATTATGCAGGTTGTTTCATGCATAATGTTGACGACTTGCATAATAATGTATTTTCAAAAAATAGTCATATGTGACTATTTCATGAAAATATTTGAAGATGGCAAGTGAGCCCTTAATTGTGTTAAGGACATTCCTCAAATATCAACATAATTTTAGTGCCAGTTAGGAGATTATTTAAAATTTTTTTTTATTATTTCGCTTGAAAATAGTCTTCTATATTTTTTAAAAAATTGCTGAAATGTTAATTTGTGACAACAAAACCAAGTATTATTGAGTGACAAAAATATATAGTATTTTTGTAAGTAGTCAGAAATTAGAAAAAAAATAAACATCTTTGTCTGTGAATATATATATGCAAAAAAATAAAAAGAAAAATATCTGTATAAAAAAACATTTTTTCTTAAGATTTCACCAAAATTTAAAGTAAAAATGCATAACGACAAAAACCAAATGTTTTGAAATTTGTAGGCAAAAATCAATGAATACTCAAAATAATGATTACAGCAAAAATGCTTCACAATCAGATTTCGTTTTTTCTTTTATAAAATGAAAATAAAATTATTTTTAGAAATAAAATTTTTTAAATATTATTAAAACTATATAAATAATTAAAAATACTCAACCCAACTGGTTTCTAAGGTATATAATTTTAATTAGAACAATTTATTTAAGTAATAAAAAAGAATTCAACGTCTTTTGATATTTTTAGCATTGTCTAGAGTAATATTTCTCAACCACTGTCCCGCGTAACTTTTGTGTGTTGCCAAATTTAAGAAATGTATAAAAAATTAGACTGTTTATTTATTTCGAGTAAAGTTTCTTTACAATAAAGTAAAGTACAATGTAAAAGAACTTGTTTTTACAGATAAGTGTCATATTTTTTAAAGAATTGTATTTATCTTCGATAAATGTGACTTTTCAAAAAGTGAAATATTTGCCCCACATGAAGAAATTTCAAGTGTTCACAGAATCTGCAATTACAATTTTTTCTACATCTCATTTATGTGAATTCCTATTGTTAGTATCAACCAACATAAAAAAAGGAAAAAAAAAAAAAATCGAGACTGTTAAATGTAGATGATACGAGTGTAGCATGTATAAAGCGACCAAATACAAATGAAATTATTAAAAAACATTAAGCCCAAACTTTTCTCACATTAAAATATCCTTATAATTTACATTGTAAATAAACGTAGTGTTTTTGTAGTACATATTATTTTACCTTCAAAATTATTATTATCATAAACTATTTTACACAGTGTATTATAAATTAGTAAACAACTTCTAAACTTATCGTTTTCTTTGTGTGCCGCCAAATTTTAAAATCATTATAAATGTGCCGCGACAAAAAAAGTTTGAGCATCACTGGTCTACTACAGTGTAACATTTTTAAAATGTAATCTGCTTCCAAATTTAAATTCCACTTGGATCATTAATCAGTGAAAAAAAAAAGAATATCAGTCAAAGTATAACACGTTTTATGGTCGGAGTGGGTATCTCTGGCACGAAATCGTCTTTCAGCAAAGTTGTTACCCTCGCCAACAAAGAGCACCACACCTGTCAGCGTTACACAAATGATTATCGAGCAACACGTGAAGAAAAAAAGATTATAGCTTGACCCGAAGTGTTAATGAGTGGCGAGAAGACAGGTGACCACTAGGGCAAGGAGTGGTGCACCTAAGGAGAGCAGGAGACACCGGGAAATCTGTTTCTTCAGGAAGGAAGCACGGATGTCCCCTTTACCATTTATGGTAAGAAGGGAGAATAAATGTCAGTGACCTCAATCGGCGTACCCACTTTGCGCAACACACAAATCAGTTTTTTCTTTTTTACTCATAATTTAATAGAATGAATTGCGGTACGGATTCCAGAATGAAAGTGCTTGTTCCATTTAGATTCCATTGCGTTTATTTTTAATCCAAAAACTATTTTCCTCAAAGATTTATCAACATCCATTTTATTACCATTAGGTTTTTATCAAATTAAAATGTTAATAATGAACGTATAAATTAACCTCGTGTCAGTTCGATAATACTAAGCTTGAAAATATTAAAATTGTTTCAATCTTGGTAAATAATTTTTTTATTGTCGTAAAATATTATCAATTTCATCTTTGGGGATAATCAAATTTTAAAATTAGAAGACAAAAAAAATTAATATTTAGGAAACAATCCATAGGTATATAAATCTTTCATAAGTTTACTAAAACTTTACCTGCGCTACTGTTTTTAACCCAAGCCCGCATTTTAATCATCAAATAATGTGTTTATTTCTTTTTTAATAAATATTAATTAAAAAAGATAAAAAAAAATTTCATTTATTTTTTAAACAAATTTATGGCATAAAACAGTGATATTTTATATAATAAAGTTTTCGTGAAATGTAGATGACAATATACAGAAGCAAATTTTTTACAATGAAAAAAGTGAAATATTAAAAAAATTTTAAAACATCTGTAAAAGGAATTCAGTTTAAAAAAAAATTATTGACACTTAATCCCTACATTTAAATTATACAAATTCCGGTAACTGGTAAACGCCATTACACTATGCACGTAATTTTTATAAACCGAGTTTAGCTTAAATGTTATCTAATAAGATTATGTAATGGAATAATAAAAATAAAATGTTTTAGTTTCCAAAAATGTGCATCAACAAACTATTTCAAGTAGCTACATAAAAAATAATCTATCAATGAATAAAGAAGAACAGTCGAAACTTTTCCACACAACTTAAAATCTCGTTCACTCTCCGTATCGAAACTGTTTCTGAAATTTACAACCTCCCTTCGTAGAAGGGTCGTTAGAAAGATTTTTTTCAGAGCAGAGACACTCGGTGATCTGAATAACAAGCGGTCATTTATTCCCTACGAGGAAACTTCTTCGAGCTCTTATCTGCAAGTAAGGGAAGGGAATCGAGCACACCGCAAGCGCGTGGGCAGACCAGTGGGTTGCGTGCACCTAATGTACGTTTATGTGACTCATCCGTAGCCCATGGGGAGGCTCACGTTGGAGGAAAAACTTCACACCGGGGGAAAGATTCCAACTTAATGCCATATATGAAGAGAACACTTCCTAATGTAGACTTTTTCCATCACATGTAATCAGATTCTGATTTAAAAAACTGGAACCAAGTAATAACATATATCAGGCAACATAGATTAGCTTTTAGATCTAACAGATTCAAAGGCACATGCTCATTTCTATTTATTAATATATTTTATTATATACATATTATTTTAGGTTTAAAAATATATTAGGTTGGGAAAAAAGTAATCCATTATTTTTTCGGTAGACGTCTGTAGTGATCGATATCTCGTGAGGTATCTATCAAACAATTTCAGATTTATGCTTGTTGGAAAGGTGACATTTGACACTAAAATATCCTCTTGCGGTATTTTGTTTGATTTATTCAGTTACGAGTACAAGGTTTTAAAAATGGAAGACAACAAACAGAAAATTCGATACATTTTCGTTTTTCTCTTGTAACGGCGAAAAAGATAGCCGGGTGGCTAAAATTGTGAAAGGTGTTTATCGTCCTATATAAGACTGTAACAACCAGTTACGTACAATTTTTGTTTCGTCGATTCCATTCGGGTATTTTTGATGTTAGAGATGCACCTCGCATGTGGATACAGCATCGTCGAAAATGTCTATAAAATATCAAAAATGATCGAAGTGAACCGCATGTCAGCAGTCGTAACGCGCAAGACCTAAAAATCTACATGAAAGCTGTTTTAAACCTTTTTACAAAGCGAATCCAAAAGAAGTTACATAAAGTTCACGTAAAAATAATGGATTTCTTTTTCCCCAAACTAATATTTGTGTGGACATTTTACCAACAGTTGCTTTGTGTGAATTTTAGCATTTATTTCACTTAAAAAAAAAAAAAAATAAAAAATAAAAATAAAAACATAATTTGTGTTTATAGTCGATTTTTATTAATTACGACCATTTACTGACGTGTTCTGCGCTGCAGGACAAGCATTTCTCCTCGAACAATTATTTTAACCATTCAGAATTACAAACTGCAAGAAAAAAAAAATTAAGATCAATAGATTTTTTTTTCCTGTGAGAAAGAGGGGGAAAAAATTAAAGCACAACGTTTATGAAATCAATAATCACTACTTCAAAATATGATTTTGAATTTGTCTCAATATACATACTGCTGTCATTTAAATTTATAAGCATAATAATTAAAAAATGAAAAAAATATTATACCAATTTATAGAACCAAAAAATTGGCGTAAATATTTTTACACATTTTCATAATAAGTGTTTTTATTTGGAAGGAAAACACATTGAAAAGAATAAAGTTAAAAAAAAAATACCATGAGTATATATATTCCACCGTAAAAATCTGTAAAACTGAAATTTAAGAGAAACTAAAAAAAAGCGAAAAGCGTTTCTCTTTTCAATATTCCCAATTCTCAATAATGCAAAACAACTCATTCTTTTTAGTAGATGCAATCAAGACAGTATTTTATAACATAAAAAATGTTTTACAAATCTTTGTTTATCAAACTCTTGATTGTTTTAAATGTTACATTTCTATTGTTTGTTGAAGATTTTCTGGGACCGCTTCAATACTAACAACACACTTCTTCCCTTCAAATTAATATTTAAATAAAATATCTAATACAATACATTATTATGATAAAATTAAAAAAATATAATTTTGGTATTCTTAAATAATATTAGATAATGTCTAGAAAGTATCAATAAATTGAACAATAATAAATCGATCAATATTCTTAATATTAGTCATCACATATTATCGTCGAGGAAAAAATGAAGCGGAAATAAAAGACTACAATAGACATAATTAATTTTTATTATTCTTTAGAAACAGATGCATGCACATTTTTCTGTTGACACATTCCATGATCCAATAGTCTTTGAGAAGCGGAAACCAGCCGCGTTCCCGACCACCAGAAGAATGTACATCCACTGTGGGTAGGGGGGGAAAGCATTCCACGTCTAGCGGGAATTTCTCCCCCCCCCCATACAATCACCAGTAAAGAAAATTGAAAAGTAACGAATTAAAGATTATAACAATCTAAATGCTTGTATTCTTGCTTTTTCATTATACTGGGAATGTTTTTAATCATAGAAAACAATTATAACAAGTTTCTTCATTTAAAGAGCATGGGATACACATAAATAAGTGAATATTCCAAACAAAATAGAGTTACAATAATAAATTAATTTTATCAGGAAAAGTCTCAAACATTATAAATATACTAGCAAATTTTTGTACTAAAATAATGTTTTGTTTAGACACTACTAAAAAAAATTAACTTTTATGTTGTTAAATTGGTCAGCATGGAAAGTTCTGAACTTTTTATGATTATAAAATTTGTAAATACATAATACAAAGAATGTATTACGTATACTATCACTATATAATCTAAAATAAATTTTTAAGATGTACATAGACAAATGAAACATTAATTTTCTTTAAGTCATTTATAAACCTTGGTCAGAATGAATAAAATAACATATTTAATTATGAAAATAAGATAAACACTATCTTAATAGTTTTGTTGCAGAACTATAACTATATAGATTCCAAGTAAAAAATTAAATTAAAAACCAAAGATTTAATTTTTAAAATTAACATGCATAATTAAATAATTAAAAGGTCAAATTTACTTAAATGTATTTTACTTAAGCCTTCTTCATAAAATATAATTTTCCAATTGACTTTGCTTACAAAAAAATTAGGAAGTGAGCATTCAATAAATAAAATAGTACACTAGATGGTAAAACATTCTCACAGAGACAACAAAAAAATTATAAAATGAGAAATTTTAAATGGAATGTAATGCCAAAATTATTTGATATACAAGGAATATAAAAAAGCTTACTTTTTCTAAGACTAAATTCTAATTTGAGTATTTTAAAAATTAAGTAGTAACAAAAATTTAAAATAAAGCACACTTTTTTGAGATCTACGAGGAAATAAATTATTCAAATTACAGTGCAAACAGTGTTTAAAAATGAAAATAGCAATTCCAATATCTATCTATCAATATTAAATATAAAATATTTTTTTAAATGATATTTTTACTAAATATTTTCATTTAATTAATTTAAAAAAATAGTATATGGAAATACAAAAGTAATATTAATACTAGAGAATGATATATTAAAAAATAAGGAGTCTTATTTTGTCATAAACTTATTATTTTTTTTAATTAACATGTCAGAATCAAAAATCCAAGTCATATAATATTAACATTGAAATCATAAAAACAAAACTTCTATATTATAATATAGTGACAGACACAGAGCCTGCTCTGATTTCCTTAAAACTTAATTACACAGAACCCTTTTTCTATAAGCCCCATTAATAACAATTAAATATATCCCATTTCAGTCATAAAATACACCATTATACTCTAATCTCACTATAGCTAAAATTCAGTGTTATTATAAAGCAGAGCACCAACAAAACATAATTAATAAAACAGCAAACAATGTCACAAATAGAAAATTTAAAAACTGGTACATCAAGCTATGAATTATGATAACATAAATAATTTAAATTCACCATTTCAATAATAACAGATGTCACATTTTCACAACAAAAATGTATCAACAAGAAACAACTTTGTTAAACATCTTATGGAAAAGGACTAGCTAAAGGATTAAAATGTGCATTCTGGTCCACAGATATGCAATAAATTCTACAATTAATAAAATATATTATAATATTTACACATAAAGAATACAATAAAAAATTAAAAGATTAAAGAGTATTTTTAGGAAGAATAACATACATTATTATTCAGAAACTTAAAAAATAACATTTATATAAAGAAAACCTTTGTAAACTAAACAAAAAAAATTTAGCAATATCAACAGATTAAATATGCTGTTTGATTATTAAAAAAGTACATTTTAAATAAAAATATTATTTAATATAAAAATAATTACTTAAAAAATTGTAAAATTACAAAAATAGTTTCATATGAAAAATTTTATGTAAAAAAATAACTTTGTATTTCTCAAATTTAAAGTAGATTCATTTATATTTTATAAAATTCATTAACTCGCAACATTTTTTTTAAACATTGAAGGAACACAAAAATTCCAACAAATTAATAATATATATATAGTCACCTTACTGGTTTATAGAGTATTCAAAACATTAACATCAGCAGTCAATAATAGTATTGTAAAAATAGCAACTATTAGGTATTCACAAATACACCAGAGTACTTTTGAATAATAATAGTCTTTTACTGTCTTTATTATTTTAATTTTATGTAGAGATAAATATAATAGTCCAATATATATATATTTGGATGATAAAAATTAAATTTGTCACAAAATATCTCTTTTCATAATTGTTTTAAAATTAAAAAATTACTTTAAAATAAAACTATTTCATATCAGTTTTATATTTCCTCAGAAAATAGTTTGATTAGGCTATATTAGATTTTTCACTGCATTACCTTAAAGCACTTATATAACTCATTCATGTATCATTTAATTAATTTCATTAATTTATCATTAAATGTATACTAATGTATATAAAAAATGTCAACAATAGTGAGGGTTTTTTTTCACTATCATAAAAGAAAAATGGAAGAAACCAAAAAATATATAAATAAAAATTAGCAAACTAGATTTTGAATAAAGGAATAACTTTTGTAAATTTATAAAATGAATATTCAAATGTACCTAAAAAGTTAAAAATGTATATTATAACTAAATACCAAAATTACATGTTAAGAGTCTTCCTATTATTATATATCTTTACTTGATTACTTAAATTTTTAAATTGAACTATTTATTTTTTCATTAAAAGCTGCTACAGCATCTTATAAAATAATCTTTTCCCTTTACTTTCTATATATTTAGTATTAGATGAAAAGACATTCAAAAAAGAAATCATTTAAGTAATTCTTCCAATTTTCCCATTTTTAGAATAACAGATATGATTAAAATTCTAATTATTTCATTGTAATCTTATATTTCATAAGAAAAACTTGAAAAATATAAAATGTCATCAACTTTTTAAATAAAGAAAATTACATACAACATGTGAAAAATTTCAACTTTGATCAAAAGTATTCCAGTATATAATATTTGTAATATGAAAAACTAGATACAAGATCAATATTTATCTAACTTACATTAAAAATTAGCAACTATCTTATTATAACTTTTAAATCAATAACATTTTTTAGTTTAAATAACTCATTAATTTTATTATTTTTTGGTTGTTAAATGCTAGAGCGATTATAAAGCAATATGGCACATAAAGAACAGAAAAGAAGCCAGCAGAAACTGCACTAAAATTTTATAGTTTCATTTGTATTATGAATTGTTATTTAGTTAATTCTGAGCATTAAAGAGAAGGTGGCATTGTTCAGAAAACATCAACGTATTTAATAAAAAAAAGAAAAATCATTCAAGCAAAGTAAGCAATATAATAGAATAATTATACCCTGCCAGCAGGATATAAGAACGTTTATCAAAAACGTATAAAGAAGGAAAAAACTGGAGGAATCTTAAGTGAGGGGGAAAAAAAAAGATAGAAAAGTCAGTGTTGTTGAAGGAAAAAAAAAAATGTTAAGAATAAAGAGAAAGAAAAAAAAATAAACTCTTTTTCCAATTTTTGCAGATATCTCAGAAGGAGGAGTGACAGCAACTCTCTTGATCTGAGTCATGTTCAATAGCTGTTACCAAAGATGGGAGAAAATTTCACTGCGGCGCCAGCTCGTGGCTAAAATAAGAAGTGTTCCTTATTAAGGTGATACTCCCATGGCAATCTGATAAGTGGATGGAAAAGCGAAACTCGTTTTTTATTTTTCCATCCACGGAGTCTTGCTGACAAATGTCTTTGCAGGAATCGATGTCCCAAAAGTAAAAAAAAAAAGAATAATGAGAAAACATCTTGTGCTTGAAGTGCGATCTTCATTGGAGATCTTGCACAGCCGGGCATTGGCAGGAGATAATAGATTTTTCTAAATAGTATAGAAGGGCGGTAGTTTCTGGTCGTTCTGTTGGCACTCTTCTAAGTGGTGATGGAACTTTGGCTGCTGCTGTTGCATCTGGTTGGAGACGGGAAACTGGGATTGCTAAGAAGGGGACATAACATGCATTAATATAACCATGCCACCTTCTCCTTTAGAATAAACAAATATTTGTATTGATCAATGCATTTACAACTATATGACATCGACAGTTATAATTTTTCAGCTAATGTTTGATTTCAATTTTACTTTTTATTTTTAAATATATTTAATTGTATTATTTTTAATGCATTAAAAAGACGAGGTATAATCGCAAAACTCAAATCTAATTAAAAATGCGAGTTCGTTGCTCTTATTTATAATAAAAAAGCAAAACTCGTTCGTAGGTGAAGTAGTAATCTGGAACATTTCAAACAACTTTCGTTATTATGTAATATGTTCTGAAGTTTTTTCATAGGAAACTTTCTTCAGAATTTTTATTCTGAATGGTCGGAAATTACGTTAACATAAATTAATATAACACTGAAGTATTCAATAAATTATTGAAGACTCTGCGCTTGAATTTCGTTCTAAAAAACGATTCAAAAATAATTTTGAACATGTTTGAAGAATTTGCAATTTTTTTTTCTAGAATTAAATCTAGTCCGGCCAGAAATAGTGTCTACTTTGAATCAATCATGTAGAATGTAAGGGGGGGGGGAAGGGTATGGGAATCACATAATATTTAACTAAATTCAGTAAAATCTTTAGTTAAAATGTGTTTTAAAATACAAGTAAAAAGATATCTGAATTTAAAGATGGCAGAAATAAACTATATTTTTGTTCATTTCAAATGGATTCTATATAATTTTCTTAGCAATATGTGTTATTTTTAACATCTTTTGCATTAGAGGTTACAAACAGAATAAAAACTCACCATGAAAATATTCCCGTAAAGCAAATTACAAGCAAAATGCTAATTTTGAAGAGCTCCACAAAATAAGACAGAAAACTATTTAAGGACTCTCAATAAAATTATAAATAAAGATTAAATAATTAATTGGTGATAAGGACTTCACTAAAAAGCGAAATTTAATATTTTTTGTCATACACTAAATAGAAATTAAAATAGGCAATAAAATAGTGTAATTATATATATGAAGGTATTTTAATAACTTAATTTGTATTCATATTTGGGCTCATTTTCGAAATTGGCTAACGAGAAATTTTACTCATTTCTAAAAATCCACCAAGGAGCGATAAAATGCGGAAAAAAAAAAAAAAAGTCACAAGTAGTTGCATTTTGATTGGCACAAAATGCAATATACGGTTTATTCATTAAAGAAAACAAAGAATCTATACAAATAAAATCTTTATTATGCATAAGTAGGTGCGCCGAATTGGAGTTGAATTGAGAATGATTGTATGGCAGGGAATAACACACTTATAATCTGGATGCCAACCACTGAATGACTTAAAACAAAAATTATGTTTCATTCAGGAATTTTGACTGCAGCAAGAAAGAAAAAACATTTACGGCGCTGGATTCTTTTTCCTTTTTCAGCATAATTAAAAAAATAATGTTTTATACTTTTTTATTGATTTTTGTATTATTTCACGAAGTATAACTATTGTCAATATAGCGCATGTGTTTACGCTTTTCCCAATACGCCGGCTATAAGAAACGCATTGGAAGCAAATGAAATGAGTCTGCGTACTTCAATATTTAATAACTTCGTAGAGAATTTTCAAACGTTCAATTCTCATTCAATTTTATTTTATCTGATCCAAACATAAGATCTTATTTGGTGAGGCAATATTGTATTTTGAACGAAGCTAAGTAACCAGAAGTGAGGACATTTTTCCATAATCACTGTTCCCCCCCCCAAAAAAAGGTGCATGCACGTCACCCACTGAAATGTAAGTCAACCTGTTATCACATTCATCTTTTACCTGTATAATCTCTTTATTTTGAAGTAATTTTAGAATCCTTAAATACTGATACCGTTTGCAAACCGAAGAAGAAATTTTTTGTTTTTTTATTTTTGAAGTGCATGCAAATTCTTCATTTTTCATTGGTAGAAACGCAGCGGCGTTTCTTGCAGAATGACGATATTTAATGTTATTTAACCTAGGACTATGTACGCTTATGAACTTTATCAATCCACATAGAAATATAGCGCTGATTCCCACGTGAATTAAAGACCTTACTGAAATTCAAAAATATCAAAATTTAAAATAATATTGTTAGAAGTTTTACACTTTTAAATAATATCTAACACTGAAAATTAAGCTCAGCCGTTTATTTATTGCTTAAAATATATAACTTTTAATGTGTTGGATAGAAAATATCGCATGTAATATTTCTACAAAAATTCTACCTATAACTATTAAAAAAAAACATGAAATAAATTAAGGCATTAAATTCACATTTTTATATAAATAAAATTCTTTAAATTATAAAATATAATAAAATCTTTAAAGAATTACCAAATTCAAAAGAAAAATAAGGTGTTCGTTAGGAAAAATTTAAATGAAGAAAATGGAAATAACGAAAAAAGAAAAATCAATAGAATTTTAAAAAATAAAAAAATTTTTTTTTTCATTTTCTTCAAAAAAGTTAGCTGTAATTTGGCCTTTTATTTCAAGAATATTAAAATGTTTAGTCCCCCCCCCACCCCAGGTGACACTAAAATGTCCTCATTCCTTTAAAATTTCCAAACAAATATTTTAGCCTTTGTCTAAACACATCAATTATTTTCTTTATTCTAGTCCAATCTTATTTTTCAGTTTTTAAATCTCAAAATTATTTTGAAAAAATAAAAAAAAAGGAATTTATTTCTTGGAATAAATCTAGTCAATTTTTAACGACTGAAACTAACTTTTGAGACATTTTCAAAAGTATGATTTATAATTTGGCTTTTTAAGAGTCTTGGTTGGTTAGATTAATCACTCAATGACGAATTTGTGAAAAAATGTCTAGATAGATGTATTATACCAATTTTGATATAATACATCTATCTAGATAAATGTTTTATACCAATTTTGTTTATCCAGAAGTTTAAAGGTTTCTGACTCTTTTTCCACATTTTTTTTACAATTGTACACAACGAAAATTAAAAAAGCTCCTTTCCTTTTAAATTCTCTTAATTTTGTATACATGTAATTCTAGCTAAATAAGAAAAATTTTCCGAATACATAAAACTGCCCAAATAAATAATTCGTGGAGGCAGTAAATCTTTTCTAGACTAAAAAATACTATTGCTTTGATTGAAAACTCTTTTACGAATAAATTTTTATCACTTTTATCAAGGTCACTACTACCATGGAAATCGACATCAAATGCTTGACGCAACTTTGATACGTTTATTTAAAACTTCAATTTCAATTTAAAATTTCAATAACTCAACTCACTTCATTTAAAAGTCTCACGTGAATACTTTTATTACATCAAATAGTAATTTCAAATACATTGATTGTATATAAGTCCTACCTAAATTACCCTTTTATGTTAATCTTGGAAATCATTAAAAAAAATTTTTTTATAAGACTTTCGTTATTTAAGTATAACTTAAATGAAGAAAATTAAAATTACTTATACAAGATATATTTTTTGTATAAAATTTAGCAGAAAGCACCATCTCGTTAATAACTGATGAAGAAAAAAATCATATCATATACATTGTAATTCTTTGATATTATTCTTAACTCGAATGCCCACATAGCAAATAAAATAAATAATAATCGTTTTAAAAGCTGATTTTTATTTTATTTTATAATAAGAATTACGATATAACTATAGCTTGTTCTATGTGATACACAAAATAAATTACTGGTGGCAATCTGTAGGCCTATGTTTTTACTTAAATATTTATTAATTATATTTTAGCAACATTAAATAATGTACTTAGTAAACGAAATGCATAAAAATCAATATATCGAAATGAATTTTTATTTTTTAACATTAAATAGGAAGTTTCAGCACATTAAGTTCTCAAATAATTTCAGGTAAAACATTTACAGCGAATAACAGAACAATTAAGAACATATCTTTAAAAAAATATTTCGAATCTGTTTAAAACTTTACATATGACGAAAAATTTAAAATCCATGTTCCAAGAGTTATGAAAGTAGCTCCTAATTTGCATCATATAAACGGTGTTATGTAAATTTTACAAGTGACGTCAAAGGAAACATGAAAACAAATCAATTATATAACTTTAAATTAGACAAGTCGGAAGTTAGCCATTACTCTTAAAGATGCGTTCCTGAATAATTAACCTCTCTTTACTTTGTTACATCTCAATTCTAACTCAGACCAAGTCGGGAAAGGGTAACGGTGACTAATGTAAAGAATTGTGAGCGAAAATTAAAATTAATAACTGCCACAACTTCAAGCTTTCTCTTTGCAAAAGAAAACACGTAATTTCACCATTATAGGTGAAGAAATCTAATGATACCCAGAATTAATTTTGTCCATCCTTTAATCAATCAAATAAGAAAGCAAAAATGCGGAAATAAGAAAGTTCCGAAATGAATCTCAACTGCTATATTAAACGAAGTTCAGCTTCCATAGCGGAATAACAAATTTGTTTATCGAGTAACTTCACGTCTGTACTTTTCATAACATCAGAAGCATATACATAAGAATTTTAACGACCAGTGTTATTTACTTAAAAGAAGTATTTGTTCATAAGTAACAAAACTTAAATACTTAAAATTTATCATGTGAGTTTTTCAAACTAGACTATTAAAAAAAATTACGATTAAAATTCAGCACGACACAATAAATAATGATAAAAAAAATTATTTAAAGAATTAAAATTATAATAATAAATAACAAATATAAGGAAAGAATTCTTATATTGGAATAGGAACAAATCTTGATTAGTCTTAAACTGAAACGAATATTATAATTTTATAGCAAAAAAATTTTGTTACTAATATCAAATAAAAGAATTTGGTTTTAGCAAAGAAAATATAATTAAATATACGATTGACACTGAACAGAAGTAAATACGTCATAGAATTCGAATATTTATAATAAATGATTAAATGTATTTTTTAACACTATAAATGTTAAATTGCATTATTGTAACTAAGAAAAACGTCGCATTTTTTAATAAGTAATTTCGTCAGATTCTAATAAACCACTTATTATTAGATATTTTAACTAATTTCGCAATATTCTATAAAAAAGTTAAAAAAGAGGGGAAAAATCTAAATGAGAAGACTCGAATCAAGGAAAATCATTATTATTCGAATGATACGATGTGACGCAATACGGACATATTTCGTTCACAAGTGGTAATTCGGGCACAGACTAGGATTTAATGCATATATTATTCATTCGAATATTGAGATAATATTCGAATGTCCAATTAATTTAAAGCGATAACGTTTTAGAATTGTTCTTCATGAAAACAAGTGAAAATACAAAAATAGATATAAAGAAAAATTCAAACAGAATACATGAGATGAAAAAAAAATAATAATTCATTTTTAGACAATACAAATGTATACTTAAAAATTATCATGTTCAAAGGAATTTTCTTGCCGGTGACAAACAAGATTTTTATGAGCAAACAAGCATGCTGATAAAAAATGTTACAAAAGTATACAATGATACACGAAAAAAAAAATTGTTTAGAAAACGTCGTAAACAACCAATGAAATAGTTTACATAGCACTCACCTAAACATAATCGTGCAATTGTCCTTTCTGACGTCAGAGTAAAAAGAACGAATAGTGCAATTATATCGGTAAAAAAAATTCTTATGACGTTACTACGTGAAGTAAAAAAAAAAAATCACTGCAGATATTCCAATATTGATATCGTTTTATTATTTTTTTTTTACTTTTCAGTTCATGATAAAGCAGTATTGCAAAATCATGAAAACCCATTGCTATGATAATCTAAAGTTTATCTACCTAATCTAGCAAATGAGTCAGATAATTGGTAAAAAGAGAATCAGTTTGCGATCAAGATAATCCAACAATAAGTAGACATCGGCAGTAGAAAAAATAAAATGAAATCGATATATGTGATAATTCACAGCAACTTATATTAAAATAAATGACTATCGAATAAACGATAGATCGACATTTCTAATATAATAACCTATCATTAACTCAGAAAATGCTAACCTTTATCAAAAATAAATCATTTAAATCAGAAAGTAAAATTTTTTCAATGACAACCAAAAACAAAAATATTATTTCTAGAAACTTATATCATGCAGAACAATAAATTAATCTTTTAGAATATAGAATACTAAAAGATTTAAAATGACAATAATAATTATCGGAAATTAATGAATTTGGTTGCCTATCTATTTTCAGAACAATGCGAAAAAAACAAAAATTTAAAAATATTATTCATCAACAGGTTTATTAAAATAGACGTTGAGGAAAATATTAAATTTGTTTTCGTGGAATTTAGCTTGTAGTAGTTGATTTATTATATATATATTCAATTATGTTAAACTAATTTTCAAATATAAAATAAAATAATACACGATTATTAGTGTGATTTTTTGAGTATTTCTAAGCGCATACGAAAATTACAAAAATTTTAACTGATCTTACTTGTAAAGAACGAGTGCTAACTTATTCCAAACAGAAACGAATTTCATTTTTCACAGAATATATTATTGTTTTATCAAATACTCATCGAAAAAAATTATTTATAAATTATATTGAGCAAAGAATGGGAGACTTCTTACAATGTGGTAGTTCAGCATAAAAATAAGATTACGAATAATCCAAGATAGTTTATGAACCATCTATGATAATTACGTAAGCAAATAAATTGTTTATCTAGTTCTGCTAACTAGAAGCTATCTTAAACCTACCTTGAATTTTCGTCATTCTACCCAAAAAACCACTTTTATTATACACAAATATTTAATCAAAAGTGTTTAAGAATATTGCAAGACATTATCTTTTCCTTGAATGTTGTATTTGGAATTCTATTCTCCAAATTTATAATTCTTGCCATCACGAAATTTTTATGATTCGCTAAATTGTAATTTTATTTTATTTAATACATACCTTTTTAAAAATCATTATTTCCCATATATTTATGCAATTAGGATTAGTTACTGATCGAAAATAAGTTCAAATTTAAGCATTATAATAAGAAGTATAATATGTTCTATTAACTTAAAGTTTGAATTTGCAATGTGAATTTCATATTATGCAATTTAGAATTTACTACATATCTGCAACTTGACCCTACAACTTGAATAAGTAAATCAATTTTAGAGTCAAGAAAATCATGATTTATGTTGCTAGAAATGTATGATTCAATTGTTTTATTAAATGTTACTTTTTGATTTTTATGCAACAAAAAAAAAATATTATTTGATGAACTGTAAAAGAACAGATAATCTGTGCTTGTGAAATTAAGTGTTATTATTTGTAATTAAATTATTGTTTGTATTAAGTTATTATTTGTAACACTAGGCAAAATCTTAGTGTTACAAATAAGTTTTTGCATAAATTTAAATAAATATAGAAAAATTATTAACACAATTAATTTAATTTTTATATAAATTATTTTTTTATTGAAAGTAAATTTATTATTAGTACAGATGAGTAAACAAAAAAATTAAGACAATCAACAGAAATAAGTATCCATTCAGAAAAGCTATTACATAAGAAATATTTTCCATAAATAACAGTAGAAAACAAATGTAATACATTGTCTGAAGCATTTAAATTTTAAAAAAGCACTTTTTTATCCCTAAAGAAAGGTTTATAATCACTTTTCTCTTCTTTGAAATTGAAAATCTTCATGAGTACAAACATAAGAGAAGTTTGTCAGAAAAAAAGGAAGAGATATTTTTTTCCCATCATAATTGCAAGCAATTTATTTAATAGCATCAACATATGTAAAAAAAAAAGTGAAAAAGTAAACTAAGTTGATTAAAAAAAAAAAAAAAAAGTTCTGAGGACTTGCTATATTTATAACAGTGTAAGTGATAACACGTATAAAAGAAAAGTATGAGCTTTATAAACCATTTTTTAAACAAGATTATATAAAAACATATTTATAAAATTTCATTGAAAATGTTAATAAGTTTGCTGGCAAAAAATACTTATATATTTCAATAAACAAATACTTGAACATGATTTTTTGAATTCTTCCTCCCATTCTGATGGATTTGATAGACCCAATATATCGTATTACTTGAATTTAAAGGAATGTTCAGTAAATATATTGAATAGGTAAAATATGGAATAGTTGAATATTTCTTGCAATTGTTTACTATGATATTATAGATATATTTCAGATTCATTCATTCGACAAACTGTTTAACAAACACATCTTACTGTATAAAAGAATTTCATGAATCCATTCAACAGAATAAAAGAAAAGGAAAAAACTTTTTTGAGAAAATAGTTATATTGAAAATACTTAAAACAAGTATTAAAAACGAAAAAAAATTTAATCATAAACCCAATGCAATTATTCATAGTAATCTCGAATACCCACAAATATATATATGTAAAACCTTACAAAATATCAATTTTAATTTTGGAGCTTCAATTATATATTTTACACATACACTCAGCAATTAGCTAGGCATTGCAATTATTAAGTTGTAATTATTATTCTATTTCAAGTTTTGTGGGAAATTAAATATAAATTTTTATTTCTTGTCTTACATTTTTTTAACATCAACTGAGTGACCTATCTCTAGTGGCATACCTAAGATAAAAAGTGACTAACCCATGATATTCGGTGTTGATGGATGATTGTCAAGAAGTTAATAACATAATAAATACACAATTCCCTCATTAAATCAGTAAAAGCTCAATATTTTGTTTTGTACTTGAAAATGCAGATGTTAACCTTAAACTCTCACAATTCCCAATTTTATATAATAACAAAACCAGCCCCTCTAAAAAATGATAATAAAGTATTGACGTATCTTTAATTGATAACTAATCTACTGTTAAAACGTTTCCTATGGAATCTAGGGAGAAAAGAATACTCTTAAAAACTAAAAAATACTAAACAATGTAGGTGGTAAAATTTTGCAAAGGATAGGTGGAACTAGATCTGAGGTTTCCATCTTTTACTCACATCAGTACTATTAAAAAAAGAGGGGGAGGAGGATAATAAATCTAGATTCTTTATTCAAATTGCCAAGATACTAAAAACAGTTTTAGTTCAATGTAGCTTGCAATACATTAAAATCGCAAAAGATTATGAAACTGATGTTGCACTAAATATTAATATCCAAACAGATAAAATCTCCAATCATTTTCCAAATGTTTGTGATTCTACTTAACATAAAAAGCTTTGGTATGCTTGTACCATGATACTGAAATTACACGAAAGTCAAAATTTTTCCCACCAGTAAATTCCCAAAATATGTAACAATGAAGTTAAAGATTAAGGACATTATCCCAAGGCATTCCATCATTTTGCTGAAATAATTAAAAAAATTCAAAGTAAAATCATGAAATGATGTGTCTTACAGAAATTCACCAAGACAGACTTCACAGTAAGATTCAACTGGAGCTTATTAAATAGGTCAATTTTGGTGCATACATAGATTCATACAAGATGTTCTTGCAATCAAAGCATTGAATTTCGAAACCACTATTGAAATGATTTTAATTACTTTGGTGTGGCAAATATCAATGAAATATATTTCTGGATTAAAAATCACCTCATTGATTTGTTAGTTGAAAAAATTATTATTCTTCCCAGCTGACTGACTTCAAAGAGTTTATTCTAATATATCTTGTGATATTACTTTTAAGAATCTTTTTGAAGTTTTTAACAAAATGTGATGTAATCAACATTGCCTTTGAGGATGATCTGCTCATAGTTATCACAAGTAAGTTTAGCAATACAATTTTTTATATCTTACTAAATATCCGCATAAAAAAAGGACTTAATGCAGTCACAAGAAGTCTAAAATCAATCTGCAATAACTTCTATGGTTGCCTTCACAAAGAAAAAAATCCTTAAACTTTCATTAATTCTTTTAAGTTTTTTAAAATAACATTAATGTGTTCTAAGGAAATTAAATTCTTTCTTTGATATGAACCTTTGCGTATAAATTAATTCAATCATGTCCACAGATTAAGGATAATTCAGAATCACATTGGAGTTGAACTCTGGAGCAAAAATTTCACTTGTACACATCTTCAAGAATAATATACAAATTACAGGAAGCCACATTGACAAGAGTGTAAGAGAGGGATATTAAAGGAATGGAGGCAAAGAAGTAAAAGTGATCATAAGTGTATTCTGTAAGGCACTCAGAGCCATAATTGAATAGATAACACAGAAGATGCATATGGATAATTTTCTACAATGTAGAATTATATGCTGCTTGGAGTGTGAACACTCAAATGGAAGTACTCTAAGAACTTAGAATTGCTTAAGGTCATACATATCACTTGATTTAAGTAAGAATTCTAAAATGATGGAAATATCAGTAGCTTTTATAGTACAAGTATTTCTCTCTCTCTCTAGAATCACAATGAAAGGTGAAGATCATTTTTGGTCAATAGCTACCAAACAAAGGAAATGAATCCTGGTGTGACCTGTCTCTGTCAGTTATCTGCAGTCACTGATACAACAGTTTGAAGGAAAAATGTGTATGGACACATGGAAGATACTGCTCTATATGCTTGATACTTTGTCAGATGTTTTTTGCCCATGGCAACTTACAGTCACCAGTGATTCTCCCTGTAGTAAAGAACATGCAATATGGCTATGGATATAATAGGCTTGCTGCTTATTTTCGGAGGTGTCCAGGTTAAGCTTGCAGTCTGATTCATATTGGACTTTCTTATAGAGAATGCCAGTTACCCATTAGAATCAAGATAACTTTACTGAACAACACGACTGCACAATTGCAGTGGTGCAAGAGTACTCATTTAGTGTAATGTTTGTTGTTTATTAAAGACAGATAATCAAGAGATTAAACATAACTTTTATTAGTTACAACAACAATAGTAAGTTAATTCCATCAGATCGCTCTAATCATCTAGCACATCAAACAACTTCTTAAAAGCCATCTCAACTGTTGCCAGATACAGCTTAACTAATTATAATTAATTGAATACAATATTTATATATCAAATACATCACATTTAGAGTGGTTTAAACTAGAACTCCAGAACAGGTTAGTTGATTGGGTTCTATAGTACAAGATCCAAAAATGGACAATCTGTGCCAAATTTATGATTTCTTGTAAAAATATTTTTTTCAAAACTCAATTAAAATATTAAAAAACAAAAATAATTGTATATTATAATTTTAAAAGCTAAATATACATATATAATATAGCAGAAAAAATATCAAAAAATATATTTACATAAATATAAATTAAATAAAAAAAAAACCTATGCCCTTAAAAAGGCAAATAGGTTTCTATGAGGTGACTCTCCCAAATCAGACAAACTTAAAACATACTGTTAAAAAAATGTAAATGTTGATGCATGTGTGACCGATACGAAGTAGAGTCAAAAGAACATCAGCATTTCATACTGATAAAACTGTTAATGAGGTAACATATGGAAATATGGTACATGATATATTGTTGACTTGCATGTTTCACAACTCCTGCCAAAGAGAATGGAATACTTTATTGAAAACTTTTTTCACATCAAACAAAGGAACAGGTGCAAGAGATGGGCCAGATGCAGATTTAGGAGCCGCATCAGCTCTCTCATTGCTATTGAGACATATGACTTGGGATCCAACAGAAAATTATGTGATACCTCTTGCCAGCAAAGGAATCCAATGCTTTGAAAATTTTAGGCACAATGGGATGACATTTAAAACTACTTTCTATAGAGCTTTCAAAACATTCAAATTATCAGTGTACAAACAATGTTTGAAAATATCACTTTTGTATTCATCTGCTAAAGAGCTAGATAAATGGCTATAGCCTTAGCAGTGAAGATGGAGAAAGACGAATGGAGGCTGTAGATAATAGTGATACTATCAAAAACTACAGCATAATCAACATGTCTTGCTGTTTTTGAACCATTTTTCAAAACTGGTGTACATGGTATACTCACAGCAATGAGATGAAAAAGCTACTGGAAGACAGTAGTAGTTGTATCTGGTTTTCTATAGATAGCAAAAGGATTGATAATTTTTATTAGTGGATCATACCAAGGTGTATGTGATAAAAAGTCTGTGTCAAAACAGATATCACATAGGTCAGGTAATAAAATATTAGATTTGGTTTGAGTGAGAAAAGGAGGAATGCTGTATGGACAAGCATCAGTCTCAAAAGTGTAGGTGTAGTAGTCATGGTAAGTAATAATGATGGGGTCATGATAATTGAGAGGCTGCTGCATTTATCTCGGGTCTAAAAGCAGTAGTTGGCAAGATGGGTGATGTGCAGAATGCGTCTGAACATATTTTTAAAGCAGAGTGGATGAGGAGAGTCCAATGTGTGTAAAACTGAAGATCTAGCAAATTCATATACAACACACCCATAGTCAAAATGAGATAAAATAAGTGACTAGTAGACTAGAAACAATGATATGAGATCAGCATCTTAAGATGTAATAGAAAGCACCTTGAGAATATTAAGCAATCACTCACATTCTTCTACAAATGTACAACATGCAAAAGAAAATTTAACTTTCGGTCAAAAATTATTCCAAGGAACTTTACTACTTTGACTACTATATTAGGTATATTATTTATGAAGATCACAGAATCATTATATCTTAGTGATGATATAATGATTTTGTGATCTGATTTATTATTCTGTGATCTGATTCTGATTTCTTATGTAGATCACAGAATCTTATTATTTATGAAGATCACAGGGTGGTTCTTGCAGAAATGGTCACAAGTGACCAATCTAGCTAGGAGATAAAGTATGGCCATTCTCAACACACCCTGCAGTAAATTTATTAACAGTTGTTCGTAATTGCCTCTCAATTAAATGCATGTTTGACACTTGGAAAGCTATTTGTAGGTCATTCTCATAAAGTGTGCCATATATAGGAGATGAGATCTGATGTTACTGATAAATAGGTTAAAAACAGTGACATTTAAAATAGAACCTTGGAGTACACCCTCAGCTTGAATAAAAGAATTGGTTGAAAACTAACCAATACGAACTTTAAAAACTGGGTGTATAAAATTTTTTTATGAATATCGAAAGATTACCCCAAAAGCATAAATCATATAATGAAGGGAGAATTTCATATCATCAGGCACAGTGGTATGCCTTCTTTATGCCGATGAAAATGGAAACCAGATGGTTCCTCTGCACGAAAATATTTCGAATTTAGGTTTCTAAGTATATAATATTATTCAGCATGGAACTTCCTTTATTTAAGTCACTCTGATTAATGAGTACATTTATTTATTTATTTATTTATTGAAGATATATGAGATGGGCTTTGACCATAAGTTTGAAAGTTTTACAAAGGCAACTTGTCAGAGCCATTGGTCAATAATGTAAAGGGTCTGAAGATCCTTATCAGGTTTAAGGACTGGAACTATGTAACTTCATTCCAAAGTGATGGAAATATTTTCAGTCCAGATCTTATCGAACAAAATCAGTAAGTTCGATAGGGAGTCTGGACTTACAAGTCGAAGCATTTGGCAGCTAATTCCTTCAGGTCCTGGACTAGTATTAAAGGTCTGCTGCAATGCTCACTTTTATTCCAACATCCAAAATTTGCAGTGGTAAGGCAAAGCTTGTCTATGGTTGAAACAAATTGGTGGTCGCTCACCACAACTCTTTGTCTTTAAGAACAAAGGACTGTAAGAGTTGGAGCTTGAGACACTAGCTAAAGTCTCCCAAGGACGTTAGCGATATACGTATGAGAAGAGCATACAGCAGCTCCAGTTTTTAAGATAAGAATTTCAAATCTATTATAAATTCTATTAGCTACTTCGCTTCTTCCTAATTGCTTACTTAATATGGCAGAAGTAACTGAAGATGTGTAGCAAGTCCAAAATTTTTTCTGACTTTGATGGCGAGCTAATGCTTTTGCTCTCTTAAAGGTAATTAGATTCGCAGTTGTTGGTTGCCCAGCAAGCTTCCTCTGTTTCTTATAAGTATTTTAAATTTATCATTTTTACCTTGGTTTACAACACCTGTGTGGTATAGAGAAATATTTTAGAATTGCAGTATTAGCTGCACTGAAAAGTGTTTCAGTAACAGTATGAATGACTTCATTAGTATTCTCAACCAATACCATTTCAATATCAATAATTGCAGATAGAGTTAATAACATATAATCTGCCTGACTGTACATGTAAATATGTAGATGTTGTCCTACACTACTAATCTGGGAGACGGAGAGAGGAAAATGACCATTGTTATACAAATCATTTCCAACAATGACAGGAGTGATAGAGAATAAATGTCAAGATCGAGAGAATGAAATGTTTTTGTGGGTACGTGGAAGTATGTAATCTTGTTGGTATTAATTAGTTATCGTGACAGTTATCAGAAATGCTCTGTCTGATGACCACAAGAATTAATATCAGAACTTCTCCACAAAGTATTGGCTATTAAAGTCACCGAGTAACAAATATGGAATAGGCAGCTGATCAACTAATGTATCAAGCTCCTCTTGGAGGATGACATGTAGTGGCAAATGTAAACTACAGACTGTAATCAAGAAAGTTATAAGAATTCGCACACTGCAGCCAGTAGAATAGTATTTGATGGTTGAACAATGCTGGGAAAATCATTGTAAATATATATATACTCCACCAGGCACTGCACCATCATCGCCACAGCCTTTTCTAAAAACAATTGAAACCATGCATTGAAATACTATTGGGAGGCTTCTGGAATATTTCCCAAAGTGCCAAACATGCAAGGTCATGAGTAGAAGTTAAAGACTTAATGACATCTAAATGAAAACATAAACGGTATGTTTTTCAACTCGGCAACAGTTTTCGATATTAATTCGTGTATAGACCAAAGAAAAAATGTTAGCTTTTTATTCTGGGAAAGCCTTAATACTATTATCGTCAGACACCCTTTTAATAACAATACTTTCTGATGTGATATTTAAGAAAATTTTGGACATATCTTAAGTGGTTTAATATCCTTTATAAGAAAACTAATAAAAGTTTTCAATAATAGTTAATCAATAATAAAAAAATCTTTTTAATGTAATGATGACTTTTAGACTGGAATTGGATATTGAAGCAGATGCTTCTACCAAATTTACAACATAAAAATTATTGTTTCTTATGAAAAGACATGCTTGTGCAATACTAAAATTTTTTCCATTTTGATGTGCAACAAAATTTTTAGATCTAAAGTGTATACACAAGAAAAATAACAGCTTAATTTGATTGCACTTTTTGCTTTCCAAAAGTCTCTTTCTAGCCTGAATATTTATTTATAAATGTCAGATTGCTCTATGCAAACAACCAAATATTTTCATCCTAATGTTAACGTTTGGACACTGAAGTTTTTCTAACAATATATTGGTTTACGATCTAGAACAAGCTGGATCAATAACCCCATATATTAGACTAGGTGAACACAGTGGCTTGGTTAATTAGAGTGTTGTTCTCATTATTCAGTCAAATCATACAAAATTTCAAATCAAATAAATATTAAAAAAGCTCTATGAATATTAATAAGGAAACTGGCCACTCTTATTGAAACATGAAATAATTAGGTTATTGTTTTCATATAAAATGAACCTATCTTTACTCTACATATGAATAAAAGAAAAATCATTTAGGAGGGGTATTCATGTTAAAATTGTGACCCTTATAATGAACTTAATTACTATTTTTCTTTTACATATTTTCTCAACGTTAAATCCTAATTCTTAAAAAACATTTCTTATTGTACCATAAGTCATAATGCTTATAATTTTCCACTATAGATACAGGAAATTTAAGAGCACTATAACAAATGATTTTTCTTTCCATTAAGTACCTCACATATTGATATCTGAAAGCTTCAGTCTAAATTCTCTTTTCATTACAAGTGAAAGACTAATGTGAAAGGAAAATTATTGCTTCTTACTTTTTCACAATCCTCTGGGACACTGTATGTAAGATCTGTTTCCTCGAAGCCAGTGGCACTCATTCTTTGGTCTAAGGAGGCACCAGGCCCAGGTGGGAGATCAGGAGAATTCAAACATGTCTGAATAAGAGCCTTACCAGCTTCGCTCGTTATCATGGGCTGTAGTTTGCGAGTGGCAAATGTATAGACATGGCCAGTTTCACTAGCAACAAGCAACATAACCTGTGTACCCGTTAATGTAGACAGCTCATAAGCCTGCAATAAAAATTAAAATCTGTGATGTTTATTTTATTTTGTAAAATTTTGATTAAAATTTGATTGGATTTTATGTAGCTGACATATAAAATGCATGATAATTAACAATCAACTACAACACAATTTTTAAATAAAAAAAATCCACTTTTGACACAGAGAAAATAAATTAAAATCTAAATGAAATTATTATTTATTTATTAACCATATGTAATATTTATTAACATATAGCACCCATATAAAATTAAACATTCATGGATTATACAAGACTGAGGTATGTGAGAATGTAAAGTTATAGAAATGTAAAAAATTTGTATACTTGCTTGATTATCTGACATAAATTACTACTCAATTTTATAAAGATAGGGTAATAAATTTTGAATTTAAACATAGATGATATTCTTTCATACTAATTTATTATGAAAATATAATAAGACACTTATATAACATTTAAGATTATACAATTTTTATATTATAGGCAAATTTCTGCTTCATCAAAGTAGGATTAGTCATCTTTTAAGATAACATAAAGAATATTCAATAAATTTATTTAAATAATACATCAGAGATAAATTTTAGAATAGAAAATTATGAACAACAGATAATTTAATGTTTATAATCTAAGTTGCCTCAAAGGAAAATTTTTTAATAAATTCTATAAACCATTAAATTTATTTATTTCATAAGTAAGTACACAATAAGCACCAGAAATATTATAATGCTCTTATTCGAAAATTGAAGTTTTGGATATTTATGAAATTGTGAACTATTTTAAAAAATGTTTTCCATCATATATATTTAAAATAAAAATATGTTTCCCATCAATTGTAGTATCATAAGAAAGTGATAAGCACTAAATAAAATATTATTTATCACACTCATTACGATTTGTATCAGTGAATTTTGAAATAAGGCTTGGAAACAATTATTAAAATTTAATATTTGGAAAAATTATTATTTTTAAAATATAGAATTATTTAAATAATGTATTAAGATTAACTGTGTTTTTCACAGTCAAAATATATTTTAAGTCACTCTGACTCAATTAAAAAAATTAAATACTTAATTTTACTAAACTTAAAATTAAGCACTAATTTTAATCCATAAAAACTAATTTTCAGAGAAATCTTCAACACTTAATAATAAGCTGTAATATTTTAAAAATAAACCATCAATATTATAAAATATTTTTGTTATTGTTAAATTATTAAAATTTTTTGTTAATATAACAAAAATTAAATTATTAAATATTCACAAATAACAATGGTTTTTTTTAACTAAATTTTTTCTTGGAATTTTGCTAAATTAAAAAGGATTTTGAAACAAAAAAACGTTTAATAAAACATGTTATAACAAATGTGTTATCCTAAAAATTCCTTTATCTAGCATGTTTGTTTCTATTTTATTTTAGAGAATAGCTAGAATAAACTAATGATATTTTGCTAATTATGTACTGCATCAAAATAACTTTAGGAACACATTGTGTGTGTACAGGTGTATGTGTACTTATTCATCAAAAATACTATTCACTTTCACAAAGGTCAAAATCAAACAATAATTATTCCACATTAAGCACAATTTAAAATTATCAAGTAAATTAGGAAAATCTGAATTCAGTAACTAAACTAATTTAATATAGATATAAAATTCCAATGTAAATAAATTTGAATTCAATAAATTTATCAAACTAAAATAATTAAACTATTAGGAAAAAAAAAAGACTTATTTAACAGCAAAACACATATCTCCAGCTGAATCATGAAAATAATTAATAAAATAAAGGAACAATTTTGAATAAAAAAAATATATATGGCAATATTTAGATCCTACACAGAAGAATCGCTAACAAATGGAAACTCTTGCATTATTTAAAATTATTTCCCACAGCTAAATTAAATTATTTCTTGTCTGCAAGATGTGAACAAAGAGCAATAAGCTAAAAGCAAATGAAAAACTAAGAATTTAGAAAACTTATGAGTCATGTTTAATTCATATAAGCAATTTAAAGAGAACCATCTACTTTAACACACAGCTGGATGTAATTAATTTAAAATATTCATCAACTGGAGAATAGAATATATGTAAAATTATAATAAAATATAATTATTCTTGGTGAGAAGCAATTCTAAGGGGAAGTGATATAAGCAATGAACCTTGGGCAATAGTTTTACTAGTTTTATGGAAAATTTAAAAAATTATAATTGCTATAATTTAGTAGAAAATTGACATTACCAAGGCTTCTAAAATTTTTAATTTCATAACTGTTAGTAATATGATTTACTTGATATGCTTATCTATTTGTGGATTATTTGGCAACATGCAACAGTAATTAATGTAAATAGTTTAATATAAAAATTTTCAGAAAAATATGCTTTAGAATGGAAGCTTAAAAATATGCTTTAGAATTATTTAAAACATTTCAACAAATGATTATAAATATTCTGAGTGATGTAATTATGGAGATTTTTCATAACAATTATAATAACTATGTTTTTATAATATGTATTTGAGAAATCAATTCAAATAATTTATCTTGAATAACTTACATTATGGATATAACTGTTGTTAGTAAATGGATATAGCACTACAGCTACACAAAGGCTAAGTCTCAATAAAAAATAAAGAAAAGCGGAGATAATTTGCAAATTTAGAGACAATTAGCGAAACAATGACAAACTTAATCAATGTTTTGCTACTCTTAATCATATCTACAAATGATGCCTTAGCAGACTAGATGGAAAAGTGAAATAGTAACCCCAATAAACAAAATCAAGAGATAGTTAATTACATTACAATATTGGACAAAAACTATTTGTCTAATATATAGTCAATTAACATTGTTATATTATTAATGGTATATGGAATGAAGTGTAAATGTTAAAGTAAAATTGAAAATTAATTAGTGGCAAATATAAATTTTATCTATGTATTTATATAATCTTAGATAATGTGAATTAATACTATAGATCCATTGTGAAGTTGCAAAGTTTAGATAATTACAAAAAATATTCCACATAGGCTAAAAGTGATATTGTGATATTTCTCAAGTCTAATTCAATTATTAATTTCAATAAAATAAAATATTGTAAAATATGGGTATACTAATATTATTATATTTTCGTGGTAATGTAATCTATTGAAATTTAATTAAGCTTTCTATAGGTATTTTAAACTGAAACTAATGTTGCATAATGGAATAATAAACACTGATTATTCATATTTTTAAAACAGCTTCATTTTAAAAGCAAATTAATTTAAAACGTAATTTTATCTTAATTAATAAATCCTTCATATGAACGGCTAAGGAAAATATAATTTGATTTACAATTCTGAAAATATGCGATAACACATTCAGGAAACGGGTCGGTCAAAGTGCTCCAGATGTATCAACACATGTTACCGATACATGGAATTTCTAAGAAATGACGCGATCTACGCAGCTGATAACATGTATTTTTAATAAACAATAAAAACAAATTCAATTTTCGTCACTTAAAATCATATTTCTAACATTTTATTTTGAAAAATACACTATTAACAAGATGAAGCACTTACTTTTTTCATGATACCCGTTTTTCTCTTGCTAAAAGTAGTGTATCTTCGAAGTTTATTATCGATAAATTCCATTTTAATTTTGACCCGTCCTTTGGTTTTTTTACCATTAGAGGGCAAAGTCTTTTTCGATACTCCAGAAGCAGACGATCCATCCCTGGATCCATAGTTATCGTTATGGCCATTGGCATAATTATCGTTATTCATGCTTCCCAAAACCATGGGTTCGATTTCTGATGGATCGTTTTTAACTTGCTGTTGTTGATGATGATGTAAACCTATGTCTCTCCCCCTGTCCCTAAATGAACTTTGCATACCTGAATAAAAAAAGAAAATAGAAAAAGAAACTGTTTCATCAACCCTTCAGCTTCATCGTATCAGCACATGGACCAACTTGAACATTTCGTCACACGGTCTCATCCCTCGTTACGTTGGAAGTGAAGAGAATAGAGCGATTTAAACCGCGCTCGAATACATGTACCTGAAAGAAGATAGTTCTGAGAGATAACAGCGCATCGTTCTTTTAACGCAGCTTTAAAAAATACCGTCCACTATCATGTCCATCCGATGTCGATTTTGACAGTCGAGCGGTCAGCGCGCAACAACCTCGCGGTGTCAAATGTTTACAGTGTTTAAAGAAACATCGACGTTTCACGTGCTGGGAGCGGCCGATCCATATTTGGTAAACGGGGTCTCCAAATTTGGAATGTGGGATACCATATATGGAACCAGCGAATCAGAGACTCGGAAAATTACGATTGTTGACTTCACTACTAGAAGTGCGCTAGCCAATAAGATTATTGGAATCTGGCTCTAAAATACCATCTATGGAAAATGCAATACAAATCAAGTCTTTCAATGAGAAAAAGAATGTTTTAATTCTTAATCAAGTAATTTATGGAGAATAATGATGAAGCAAAGAAATGGTTTAATTTATAGGGAATTTTTTTATTAACTGTTTTCTTGGCGCGTGATTTGATTTTATGGCGCTTAATGTTCTTTGTATATGAAAGTTAAAATGACATTGAAAACGAAACTTTCATTGAAAAAAATTAGATTTTCTTACTTATGATTTGTTTCAATAATTTTACATAAAAAACTAAATTGTTAAAAAAGATATAATAATAATTTTTTGCCATTTTAAAATTTTTTCATAATTCTTTTTTTTTTTTAAAAAAAAAAAGCTCATTTTTATTTTTCCTAGTACAATTTAAAATTAATAATTTTAAAATATTTATTTCATAATATCATTTACAAAAATATATTTTATAATCATTTCAATTTAATCTCAATAAATTATTTAATGTTACTAAATTGTAGACACAAAATTATTAAAATTTAAATGTTTCAAAGTTAAAAATAATACTTAAAATCAATAAAATTTAATAAATTTAGATATTTTTTTTAATTTACTATCTCTGTATGATCTTTAGACATATTTTTCAGCTAACATTCATTTATTTGTTTTGTTATTTTTCCCTTCACAAAATAGATTTATTAATGCAAATGTGCTTAAAATAATTCACAAACGGTTGGAAGTATATTCCCTAGTGATGTTTTTATTAATGAGGTAAACGGTAAAGACTTAGAAAATGAAAATTATTTTGTTTGGATTTTTGTGGTTTGAAACTGAGAAGGCAGCAAATTATTTCTTTGGTGATTTCCTTGTGAAATAATTTAAAGGAGATATTTTTACAAGACAACTTGAGGATTTAATTTTGAAATCATGGTTTAGTTGTGGATGAAAAATGTATTAACGTTTTATCTCGTTGAAACATTGTTTGCAAAAAATTTAGTAGGAGATTTAATTTTTCATAATCTATCGGTCTATATTGGTAGAAGTGAATTCTAAACGAATAACCTATTTTAAGTTGAAAATATCCCAAACCATGACGGAACCTCAATAGAATATTTCTAGAGCTAGGGTACATAACTTATTCCGACTTATCAACCCTACATATCCAACGACTCTATAAATGTAGACTAATTTTTTTCAAAAATTATAATTATTTTAACCTACATTACTTTTCTTTTTATAAATTTTTTATCCATTCTAATCACTTTTTGTCTGTTATTTTATTGTATTTAATATTTCCATTACTGGAAAAAATCTTTGGACTTGTCTTTCATAGAACACATAGCAGAGATATTAATGGAAAATTTTTCGTGGCGTAAAGCTGTTTTCAACGCCTGGACTGATACAGCTTTTAATGCCCATTTTCGTAACTTCTTGATCATTTCATCAGAATTAAAAGTTCATTAGAAATGAAGCTTTCATTTTTTAAAATTGTTAATTATTCGCAAATTTTGATATAGTAAATTTAAGTTTATCAATTTACGGGGTCTACATTAATCTAAACAACGTCCAAATACAGTTAAACCTAATTCCTTTTGTGAACTAAAATAATTCGTTAATTTACTTTTGGTTTGGAATATGGAAATAGAAAATTCCATAAGATCATAATTAATGTCAAATTATTTATAAATTCATAGCCATGACTTCGTAATTAATTACAAGCAAATACCAACAAAAAAATAGAAGAAGAATACTTTATTTCAATTTTTTTTAAATGGTATTATAATTGAGCCTAAAATTGTAAATATCATAGAACAAAAATTGGTATGGTAAAGAAAGATTTCATTAATTATTGCAAAAATATCTTCAATTTCTAATTTGTGGAAGAGATAATTAAGATAATCAAGTAATGGTTATATTTTACTTTACTGATCGATGTATTTGCTAATTTCAATTTTTGAATTGATATGTTTTCTAGATAAAATTATAAAAAATTGATAAATCAGCAAGAAAATCTTAATAATTAAAAAGAATTTTTCATACTTTTACAGCTTCTTCATTACTTTTGAGGTATGTCTAACCTGCTGAGAAAATTTGCTCTTACAAATGATTGATACGGACATCACTTCGCATCAAATAAAAACATATACCACTATTATTTAAAAACTGTTATACACTGTAGTTTAGGGAACGTTTTCATTTTAAATGTCTAATATCTATTTAATAATAAAAATGTTGTTCATATAAAAGAGGGAAACTGGAACTGGTATTTAATGCGGAAAAGTATACTGTAATTTCCAAATTTGTGCCTACAGTGCCATAAAAAAACCCCCTCATTTTTAAAGGTTATAGTTACAATTTATAAAGGAGTTGCTTAAACAATGAATACTACTGGAGAATCGTCGGTAGACCGAAAAGTGAGCAATTAAAATTGAAAGTATATTGTTGGTCATAAATGTTGCATATGGTTGTCTCTAGATTATGGCAACAACTTCGGAAAGAGATACAATTATCAAAAGGACTGAAAGAAGTCTTTTAAAATCGTTTAATTGTCACAACATCTTTAGAATATCACTATGAGTCTGTAAATAAGGGGCATCATAGAAATACGAAAGTTGGACAAAACTGATTCATGATCTTGCT
This sequence comes from Latrodectus geometricus, assembly GCA_026290005.1. Taxonomy (NCBI): domain Eukaryota; kingdom Metazoa; phylum Arthropoda; class Arachnida; order Araneae; family Theridiidae; genus Latrodectus; species Latrodectus geometricus. The sequence continues at coordinate 24,225 of JAPDSC010086400.1, read as the reverse complement.
GCATCTGGAACAATGATATCTAGGTAAATAACGTGTGGAAAATTCTGAAAAAACTTTTACTCTGGATAGCCAGTGGTGTAAATTTTACGCAACTTTACAGAACTTATTTTTTTTAATTGTAGATATAGCTCTCGAGCTATATCTGATGCTCACTGATCTTGATGCAGGATGTCACTGATGAGGACATCACCTGATCAGTGACATCCTGCATCAAGTATAATCCTTATTGTATAATCCTTTCTGCCCTGAGTCTCAATTCGTCACTGATGAGGAGATGACCTCATCAATGACGAATTGAGACTCAGGGCACAAAGGATTATTACAGACTTTTCATCTTTAAAGACACAACTAGATAATATTATCTTGCAAACATTATAGAAATCAACCGCTTGGCTATCTTCATATGGAAAGGGATCATGTTGGACTGATGTATGCCTTTCTATATATTGTTATTCAAAGATAGCAAAACACTGTAAAGATTAGGTTCTGAAATCCTATATACAACTGCTTCGAAAAGCTGTGACAGACCAATTTACATTTATGAAAGACAACATCCGATCACATTAAGCTATGATTATTGATGATTGTCTGGAAGAAATAACTTCGTGAAAGGAAAAACTTCCTTTGCCACATTATTTGGCAAAGCCACAAAGTGATTATCAAATTTCAATTCCATAATACTCGATGGGAATTGAGTCTGATGATCTCATTGCTAGATCCATCGTGTATACGTGGGCATTTAAAATGAGCCATTGAATATTGACTACACCCACTCAGGATTCACCATGTTATAGCATCGACGCTTTTGGGGAAAAAAGGTAATTACTGCCAAAATCGCGGAAGAATAACGTCATTAACAATATGAAGTCTCATTGTGGCAAGACACTTATAAATCTGTAGAAGATAAATATAACTCTTTTGAAGAAACACTATAACTATATTTATGTTGCGCGGACAGACTTAAAAATGTCATGTTTTAAAGTTTGAATTAGTTTTGATGATTGTATAAATTAAAATTTAAAAGCATTATATATATAAAAAGTATTATAAATTTAAAAGTTGTTTTTGTAATTCGTATATTTTTATAAATCTGTTTAATTAGATTTTTTAAAGTTTTGCGTTGGTTTTAAAAATTGTGACACGAATTCTTTTTTTGGTTGTTGTTGACTAGTATTACTTTATAAATCAAATTTTTAATTATTTTTTTGATTTTATTTTTATTTGTATTAATTTTTAAACAGATAAAATTATTTTTTTAAATTTTCTGTTGATTTAAACATTTAAAAAATGTATTATAAACGTTTTCTCATTTCCTCTATTCCATTTCCGCATTCTCCTTACTCTTCATTAGAAAATTTTGTAGTATAACCTCGAAAATCTTTTTTATCAAGATATATATTTCTTAATCACTCTTTACTAGCACGATATTTGGTTTCATATATTTCTTTTTAGAAATTAAAAATAACACTGCCCATAAAAATGTAGATTTTAATTACAAATTAAAAAGGATTATTATATTTGTTCAAGTTTAGGGAATTCTTCATGGTTTGCAATTTTTCATTTTATTTCATATAGTATTAATGAAAGAAATTCAAAACTTTTTATCCTTCCTTGCTTTTTATCGGAAAATTGTTAAATAAGACTTTTTATTCATAAGTATATGAATTTAGGTGAAATTTGAAATTCATTTTTTATTATTCTTTAATTGCGCAAAGTTATTTAAATTTCATTTTAAGCGTGATTATTTATATGAATAAGTAAAATCCATATGTTTTTTCTGACAAAAAAAATGAGTATTATATCTATTTTTAAGATTTAAAACTCTGTATGTAAATTACATACTTTTATTCAAATGAACAATATATAAATTAGATAAAACTGTTGTTCATTTAAGAACTTGAAAATTACTTACATCGTTTGAAGAATATTTAGTTCTCTCTTTTGTCTACAGATGTCAGCATCATATAAATTTCGTGTTCATAAAGCTGCATTTTTTTAAGTTGTTTCCAAATATTATAAAAACGTTTATTTGAAATTTAATTTCAGTAATTATTTGTAATAATTTTATGAAATATTATCAAGACAATTATATAGGTTCAATATAAAGAACTGGAAAAATGGAAAAAAGACTTATATGCAGTTATTTTTCTACAATAGGGCTAATTCCAACGGAATTCAAAGCTTTAAGCTTGTATTGAACCACAGTTAACACCCATGATCACAGTTGATATAAAAAAAAAATCAAATTCAGTAACTGTTGACATGAAGACCTGAATGATGATCATTGAACCCCCAACTTGGTAAGATTCCAATGAAAAAAGGAATCAGAAAAAAAATCACCTAGATTTAATAAGGAGCATAAAATGATAAGGAACATTAAAAGATGTATTTTCAATATATTTTATTTATAGCTCATCCTGAACATATAGTCATCAAGATTTAAATGTGTGAAGAAAAGCTAAGCATATTTCAACAAAAAAGATCACTATTATATGTTTAGTTTCTAATCACTGTTTAACGCAAATAAGAAACACTTTTTATTTTCAGGATCAATATGAAAGGATTTATTAGCAGAACGATTTTGCAAAGGTTTAATCTTTATTCATACCTGTATATCAGTTTGAGGCAGTAATGATATCATTGCTATTACTCGCATGATTACAATTAAAAATGATCATTAATATTATATACCATTTCTCGTAGTACAAAGCCACACTTTTTTATTTTGAGATTAACTAATGTGTGTTTGAGGTTCTTTAGAAATAAAATAAGATTACCTCTCAATCTAATTGATTTGATATAGATTACGCGCGTTTTACATTAAAATACCTATATATATGTACATTGAAATTATTAATGCTAAAATAAATTGACAGAACTTTACTTCATATGCCAAATAAGGGGCATATTTTATTGAAGATATGATTTTATATAACTCCAATAAATATGCAAGTAGTGTAAAGATAAAAATTCACGAGATTGTAGAAATAGTTGTAAATTTTTATAAAAAGTTTTTATCCATATTTTTTAATTTTATCAAATGATAATTCCCCTTTTTTCTATTTTAACTATTATTTCTTGTTTTTATTTCACAGCTCCATACTGCCTTCTATTTATATGTCTTTATTGAAATATATATGTTTCTATTTAAACTTGTAACATATTATTTGCATTGCAGTATTTATTTTTTTTAAATTAAACTTGTTGGTATTAAAAATTAGAGATTAACTTACAAATATTTTTTTAAAAAATATGGAAATGCAATAAAATGATTAGATTTTAAATTAATTTACACTGAAACACTAATTATGTTAAACGGAAACAAATATTAAATTTGCTTGAATGTTATTATGTGTGTGCTGTCCGTATAATGCTTCTATTTTCTCAATTTTTAATCTTTTTAATATTACATCAACATGTCAATTAATATAGCTTTAAAACAAATATTTCAGCATTAAGATTAACGTATGTGCTGCCATCTACATGTAGTTTTTCAAAATAAAATGTCATAGCAATGAAACACTCGAAAAAGTATGATTCACTGAGCAATCTAACTGACAAAATACTTTTAATAAGAATGTTTAAATTTTTATATTTTTAGAAGAAAAGCTTAATCAGAATAAAATATTTATGAGTAATAAAGTGAAGCAGAGATGATTGGGATTGGAAGTATTTAAACTTTTACTTTTAACATCATCTTATTTTAAGTGTTTATTATTTTTATTTATTTATTTATTTTAAAGCAATTATTAAAATAAATGATTATAGAGAAAAAAATCAATTAACATTAGAAAAAGTGGATATTACGAATACATTTTATTTGTAAATGTTATAACTAATTTTCCCCTTTAAAAAATACAGGTAACATAAATTTTTAAAAGAAAACTAAAGATTGTTTCATAATGTTTATTAAGACTGATAAATTTTATGGTATTGAATGTTTATTATATATTTAAATTTATAAATTACTAGAGACTATTTTACAAGTTTTTAGATCATGTTGAACTAATGATGTTAACATTATCTTAAACAAAATTTTCCTTTTTATCAAAAAAGAGTTCATAATAAAATTTTTTCAAACATAAATTTGAAAAATATATTTCAATTATATATTTATATATATAAATATACAATCAAATGTATTATTGCGTAAAGCACCTTACCCCCCCCCCCAATATGTTAATTAATATAACTTTAAAACAATTGTTATTTTAAAATTAATCTGAAATTATGTGCTGCCATCTACACGTAAGTTTTCAAAATAAGATGTTATTGCTACGAAACTCTCGAATCAAAAAAGTATATTTCATAGAGCAATATAATAGTCAAATTAAATTGTAAGAGTTATCTATGCGTGATATTCTTTAAAAATGGATTAAAATTTATAATTTATTGAAACAATTCAATTTCAAATAGTTCATATTGTATTATAGTTCGAAATGGATTTTAAATAGAATACAAACAAAATAGAATTTTGAGAAAATCGGGATTTAATTAATTTAAAATTAAATTTATACATTATTGAATCATAAGATGTTGTTTAAATAAAAAATAATCATAATAATCCCTAAAAACAATTATATAAATTTCAAGAAATGGGCAGGTGAATCCAATGATAATTGTGGTCATGACATAAAAATCTGGGAATATCTATGAAGTTTGTTTCTAATTTTATTTAAGATCAGTTGCTATTTCTTCAGTTTACTGTTTCCCTTTGAAATGCGTAGTACAGAATTCCCGAGTGAACAATTAATGTGAGTATTTCTCAAAATGTTCCACACCTCTTGTTTATGAGCTCAATTGTCGCTCAAGGGTTATATTTTCCACCACTAGGTCCAATTAAATTGGAGTTTACAGTTTAAAGTGGACTCCAAATTACTATAAACAGCCAAGGCTCAAAGTGGGAATCGAACCCAAGCTATGTTGAAGGAAAAATAAACCTCCATTTCTCCCATCATTGGAAACAGAATTTTGGTTCTGATTTCAGGATGGACATGAAAACTTCCCTTATTTAGTAGAATGGTATTGTTGGGACTAAATAATTCCTCTCCATCCCCATCTCTCAAAGATGAACGGAAACGCCGATAATTATTGTTTACAAATCTTAGCAAAACAATAATAAAATTTATTTTCTGTTAGATATTTCGAAACAAATTCTTTTTAGAAAAAATAGAAGAATATTTACTGAATCGGAGGTTGTTATGTTGGAAGCAAAGTAACGTAGAGTGCATAGAAAAATGTTTAAGATTTTATTGCTGATAATTATAATGGAAGGATCTTAATAACGTGGGATCGTTATTAAGAATTTCGACTGTATTAACAATCCACGAACATGCGATTAGGGGCTGTAATGAAATTGTTGCTTTCTCATCATGTGTATCATCATCATAAACATTTAAAAGAAACTGTAAAAGTTTTTCATAATATTTACTGTTTTCTTATTTTCCGGGAGATTTTTCACCATATTTATGTGTTACAAGGAAAAATCTTTGATATCTAATTCTAATGATCTAATAATATAAAACCTGATATTAAACTATTTTTTGACATCAATTTGTCATTCTTAAAGATTATACAAAAACCACAAAATTAGAAAATTAAAATTCGGTAATCAAGTTGCTAAATTTATGTATTATTTTCCCAAGCTTCTATCAGAATGTGTTTTTCTCCTAATTTAATTAATTTTAAACTTTTTTTCTATTTAAAATAACAAACTTTTTTATCTACATACACACATCAAATTTATAAATTTTCATACATAATTCAGTAATACTCGGTTGTCTTGGTTACAGTACTTTGGTTCATATGGTATATGGTGTGGTTTGTATGGGTCAAATAATATAAATCTAAACAAAGATTTCGTCAAACAGTAATTATGTTTCGAAATATTTAGATCTTTCTACAATCTGATTCCTTTAAAATTGTATTTAAAGCAAATTGATGAGTAATATAATGACCAAGTATCGATTCCCATATGAACATTAAAGTCGATAGTGACAAGTAATATTTAAAAGAAGATGATGCCTCTTTGTGTATGCAAATGACGAGTGGGTTATTATCGATGCCTACACATGTTAAATCCTAGTTCAAAATGTCTGTTTTTCTAATTTAGAACTTGAAATTGAATAGTTAGAGCCCTGGCTTTTGGTCCTAGGCTTAGATTCTGTCCTCGGTTTTGGATGTTTGTATTAGTTAAGAAACCATTTTAAACTATAGGTTCCGGTATAATTAATCTTCGCATGAAAAAAATATCATGTAGAGTGACAAATAAATTTACCTCTTCACCACAAAAGCCTTAGGATATATTTAGTGGATTTCATAAGCAATAATATGTGCTCAGAAGTACATTACAATAATCTAACCATTAACTAATTGACAGTATTAATTGTAACTTTATTCTCTTATTTGTGGAAGAAGTTATAATTCCAAACCAAAGATTTTCAACACTTTTAATGCTGCCACTTTACTGTGTAATGAAAAAATATTTAATGTGTCTTTGCTGAAAATCTTGTAATTAAGGTATGGGAAAAAAAGTTATTGAATTATGAAAAACAAGAATTTCAAGCAATATTTTTAACACACTTACACATTAGTTTTATCAAATTTAACTGGATATTTATCTCTAATGGTAAATGCAACCTTTTAATTAAAATCAAAATGATTAATGAATAAGGGAAAAGAAGATAAAGTGCTTTTTCCTGATTAAAAAGTATTTATTAATTTATAATTAAAAAACAGCAATACACTAAAGGAATAGCATCAATGAAATAATCAACCTGTCAGCTGAATAACTGCGTTTGATGGTTCAGTGCTAGAACCGTCAAAAGTTTTCTAAACAATGTTTAGAAAACTTTTCAGAAATTTCTATATTTTTAGAAGTGAAATCCTAAGTCCCTTTTCTTCGTAATATAGTGTATCACTTTTATTCATTATCCCAGTCACAGTATCGAATTCTTACTTGACAATATAGAAGGAAAGTAACATAGTCCACATTGCTGAATAAAGATGGCTGATGTTTCCTCTAGGCCAAAATTTTGGTAAACAATGACTATTCCAGAAATTAACTTAGTTGAAAGCTCACTGATTCCTATGAATTTGGACCTCTTCTGTCTCAACATTTATAAAAGGTTTTGTGACGCATTCTAGAGAGAATGCTTTCTAGAAACATTGAAAAAATTTCTTGAGAAAAGATCAAAATGTTCCGACAGTAAACTTTTTATAAAACGGAATTTTTCTCCTTTTATATAAAATCTGACAAAATTAGGATTTGACTGAACTCGTTGGGATCAAAATTCTATTTCCACTTTTTTTTTCAAGAATGCGGAAATAAGGGATTTCTATGTGATGAAATTGACCCTTTAACATTTTCTATTTTTTAGAATATACTGTAATCTAAACACTATCAATCTTAAATTGAAATCATTTCTCTCACAAAGATAGACCTTTTGTCTGAGGAACTCAAGTAAAAAGTAGAAATGATTTCAGAATCTACTGAGGAAGGCACAAGAGAGCCATTGAACGACGGTATGAAGAATCCTTCATCGTTATTCTAACACAGCTATCCAAATCACAAATTGTTAAAATCATTATTGCAATTTTTTTTTGCCTCACTCCACAAGAGGAATATATTTCTCTTTAAAAAAAATTTAACAATATTAAAAATTGTTCTCCAAAACGAGATCTTTGAAAGAAAATCTTTTCCCAAACGAAATCTACACTAGCAAAGGATGCTCATTAGAGCTTGACAAGATTGTTTAATCCACTTGAAGAAATTATTTGGTGAATTTCAAAAACTGTCATTCAGAAATTTCAACAACTACAACAATTTTATCTGTAAGCATTTTTGTTTTATTGATTTATGGGGCATTTTTATATGCTATTGGATGTAACAGGATTATGTAGATTGTTCCTAAAGTTTATTTTACTACTGACAGTATGAACTCTTTGCTGATTTTATGAACTTTCCACAATTTAGTAATTTACATTGATGTATTATCAGATGCTATAAATTCATCGTTGCATTTTTAGTGAGATTATTAGTAAGCCTAAGATAAGCGATGGTTTTAAAAACTTCTCTTTGATATTCTTGAAAAAGACATCTTCATTTCATTTGTTAGGATGATATTTTTGCAGATACTCCTGCAAATGAGACGATATTATGTCCTCATCAGGTATTGTCAGAAGTTAAGCACATAAATAGTTGAAAATTTGGCGGCTAAACAAAAAATCTGAACTTCAAGTGCGGGGAACTAAATGTATACTTCTTTTAACTTAATTTTATTACTATTAATGGCAATAAAATATGAAATAAGAAATTTTCTTAAAGTTCATAATTCACAGTAGCTATAAAGTGTTTATAAGCACATTCACCTTTCCAACTTTAGAATTAAAATTAAAACTAAGTGATTATAAATATAGGGTCATATTAAAAGAATTCTCAATAAATGTGTTGCGATTACCCTAGTAGCAATTCAACGGTGGGCGGTCATTGGGCAAACGCCTCAGGATGATGAATACTCACCGGGCCCTGCTCGGCAATAGTGCATGGAACAGTGCACTATTTGTCACCTCTATCGGGGAGCGGCTGCGGTATCACTCCCCAGTGAATTGAAGTGACCGGTGCGATGAGTTTATGGCAAATGGGCCGATGAGTTACGTTGGGTTCGATGAAAAGGCAGTGAGTGTTGCGATGATACTATGCCATGCATTTTTATATTCTACTCGGATAGCAAAGCTGTTGTTTTGCTTTTATATATCAAAAATACACTATCGTTTAATAAACTTTTTAACGATAATGTATTTTTGCTTTATAAGCTTGACACACAAAACCAAGGAAAACAAATTTTATTTATACATTTTTTCATATATAAAAATATTTGGCTTGAAAGAAATACTTTAAAAAAAATTGGATAGTATATTTATAAATGAAATTTAAATGTATTTTGCAGATCTATTATTTTTTCACTCTTGGACACATTCCAATATTTTCAATAACTTATTGAATGTCACAAAGTTGGCAGATTCAACATATAACTTCAGTTTTAGAACTTTTTTTTTTAATGATATTCAATAAATTTTCCTAGAGATCATATTCATCAAGTTCCCCCCCCCCTAAAGTAATTCCCTATTTCAGAAAAATAAAATTTAATTTAGCTGATAGTAAAGATTTTCCAATTTTTTTTTTTTAAATTTCCTATTGAAAATTAATTGTATAAGTCTGAAAAAATTTATTATTTATATTGCTATTCATTTAGAAATTAGTTTTGAAAATGGAGATTAAAATCATAAGTTATTCATTTAATTCTTCCAATATATTTGATACACAGGAAAATATTATCATAGAAGATTTTTAAACTACAGGCTTTGATAGATTTAAAATACATTGATTATATTTTAATTTAGAACAGAGACTACTTTATATCTATGGTCCTAGTTGAATTCATTTTTGATATTCTTTAATTTTATATAAATAGCAGAAAAGTTCACTTAAACATGAATATTCTTGAAATTTTCAAAAGCAATATTTACAGAGTTAAGGGTGATAAAAAAATGAGATACAAATTTTTTAGTAAGTATAAATTTTTTATTGTAATAAGATTAGAAATTCAGTTATATTCTCAGATAAATGTATATTTTATATATATATATATATATATATATATATATATATATATATATATATTCCTATTTGTGTGCGTTTTTGCACTTTTTATTTTAATATTTATTACACTCTCAACTTCAATATTTACAAACTTAATCACAAAAATAAAATGTTCACAAAAGATGAAGGTTTATTATTTTTATTTTTTATATATCAGACATATTATTACACACACATTAGGTTATATTTATTTATACATTAGACTGGGCTTTTTTTTTTTAAGGCTCTTCTTAATAATTTCCCACCTCTGTCAGGTACACACAGCCATTTTTTAATGTATTGCTGTACATCAACATCTGTAACATGGCTATCATGATGGCGAGTAGAAGCTAAAAACAAATAAATAATGGAATATTAAGAAACAAAGTAAGGTCAACATTTCAAACATTTTTATAATTGATATTATTAATATTAAATTTTCTGTAAAAAACAATTTTAAACTTTACATGGAAAGTAATGAAAAATAAATATAAAGTTAAAATATTATTAAAATTAAAGTTTAAACTAAGAAAGATAAGATGTAAAGTTAATCCATATACTCCAATCATTCTTTTCATCTAATGATAAACTTAGCATTTTAAAAATTACATAAGCAAAGCATAAACAAAAAATAGTAAATATTTATTTTTCCTAACTGTAAGTAACAAACACGACATTTACACTAAAGCGGTTTGATTATTTTTCCTTGTATTAATATGTGTAATATAAATATTTATATATTATACAAACAATGTCTATCATAACTTAATATATTGTTTTATTTATGCCACAATATTTATCATTGACTAACAAGGAGAACAATGAAACTCATTTTCTTTTTGGATAATTACTACATATGTCACTAATTTTTTTGTCATATATTAAACATTATGCACCAGATTTTTAAAATTCTCTTCAAGCAAGTTAAAAAAAATCAACTAAATAAACATTAAAAGACTCCAAACCTTCAATAGTTTGTAAAGGAAAAATTCATACACAGTAAGCAACCCACCTTTAATTGACTTGGACTTAATATCTTGGTTATACATTTAATACAAATATTAATATGCAAACTGTACAATTTCTTATGCTGGAAATTAAACAATCTAATTACAAATAGGACTTTAAAATTCTTTTTAATTTTATCATGTAATAAATCATGAAAATTATTTTATTAAAATTAGTTATTACATGAACATGATTAAAGCTGGGAAATATAGTTTAACATATGAAATATGGGAAACAAAAAATTTTCTTTATATGGCAAAAGTATACCTTTACACATTATGTTAGTGAAAGATCCTACCTTATATTCGGAAAATTTGGATACCAAAAATATTTGAATATTAGTAGATTCACATGAAATTTTATGAAATTCTTTTGAGACTTTAAAAGATCTAGCAAGTAACATAAATGATTTATTTTCACTTAAGATTATATCATGAGTCTTAATGTCACATCATGACAATTGTTTGAACCTTTAAGCGTGAAATAGGTTCCTTCTAATTTTAAATAGTGCTACCCAGCTATACTAAGTCTTAACATTAATGATGATTGCCTAAGAGATTGATTCTATAATTTCAAAATTTTCTGAAATATCTGTTAACTGCACAGCATTTAATTCTTTGTGTCTTAAATACACTTGCCAAAGGGGTAGATTGAAGATCTAATAAGTTTTTTCAGCTTTCCTAAATAATTTTCAAACTGGAAAACACTAAAATTATCTAGGTGGCCATACCTTTTAACTTTTTCAATAAGATGTGATAGTGCATGGATACTGTATGTGATAAATTCTTTGCCATACAAACTTGTACACTTCTCAACAGACTCTAAGCAAAGAGCCACCATAATCAAAATATTCTGCAAGAGATTTTTCATTGACCAGTATTCATATTGAAAAATGTAACAAGAGGAAACAGTTGTAGTATTTCTCAGATAACATATTTTTCAATAGAACTGGTTCTGTATAGAGAAAAAATTGTCGCCATTCAGTAGCTTTCCAAAGATCAATGTGTTTTAAATGGCAGTTTTTTTCACCATCATTTCTCAAAGAAGCATTAATTTCTAGATAGGTCATCTTTCGATACCATTTACCCTTTCGTCACCTACTATTTATCATAACCATAGTAACCAGTAAACAATTTAGTACAAGTAACAAAAGCTCTTGATGGATATCACAAATTACTGCATTAACAAAAATTGAAAAGTTTTTACCCAATATTGCAAGACCAGCATAACAATTTTTAAATCAAACCCGAAGGGTTTGCCAAGGAGAGCGAGATTTGGCGATATTGCAGAATGTAAACAAATCGGGCTAGTAAAAGGGGATCCTACCATCTACAAAGTGACAGAATTAAATAAATAGGCATTTTAAAGATATGTACTTGTTATTTATTTAAAAGAATTGATAGTACTTACCAAAATATTCTGTTATAAATGCTTGCTAAAAATGATATAATTAATAATAGCTAATTCCAGAGCGAAATATAACTAGTACTAGTAGTAGAAAAAGAAATAGTAAACACAATGAATTTTAAATATGGCGGCCGCGCATGCGTAGACTTTTTATTTATTCTACTCGTGATTCGTTTCAATCTCTTCGGTAAATACTACGGCTACCGCTTAGCTGCCACTGCATCAACAGCCGATGACGATGTCGAGCACAATGTGCGATAGAAAAAACAGTTAACGTTTCATGTATAAGATACCGGGCTCGGACCGATGAGAAAATTCGGTGAAAAGTGAGTTACCAATGAAACCGGTGAATGGCTAGTGTAATACCAATAAGCCTCTGCTACTAGGGTAATTACGCACGAAAACAATTTATACATACACTATGATGTATATGGTTGGTAGAAAATCATATTAATAGTTCTTCAAATACCCGTTGAGCAGAACAGTACGAAAAATCCCAGCCACTTGGTACGCGACAGTCTCTATGATGTAGTAGAAATGTAATAAACGCTTTATTTTATTTAGTCTTGATTCTATACTTTGCACTTCACACTGACCATGAATACCCAAACATAATGTTTCTATGATCGATCATTAAAATAAGAAAAGTGATTCAGAATATAATTTGAATTTCAAATACATAACAAATTATCATTGTAACCAAATATTATTATAGGAAATATCAAAAAAACAGATGAAAACTTTCTGAAATAATCAGCTTCGTAAACAACAAATTGAATGGTTATAGACAAATATTGAATGGTTGTATATGTTATATGCTTCATGAATTATAAAATATATTTTGGAATTATAACTTAATCTTAATTGGTAAATTTTAAATAAACAAAAAGTTACTAAACAGCGTTGAATTATAGGTAGCTATATTGGATATAACTTGCTAATGTTTGCAGAAACTTGGCTCTCTATTTAGTCATGCTTAAGATTGGGAGTAATTTGGCTGCCACTATAAGACCAACATTAGGGAAAACTTGTCACCCACTATTGGTATAATATTGGTTTTTCTTGTCATTTTCTACACTGGAGAAATCTTGGCCTCTGATGATGAATCAATATTTAAAACAAAATAAATGTAAAAACAGAAACTCTAAAAACATTTCTACTGAAGAACTCTAACTCATGGCAGAAATTGCCCATTTTATATTAAAATACTTTCTACTTCTGGAATAGAATAGATTTCAATATATATAATTGAATATTTTAAATTTTTACTGATTGAATTCTGATTTCATTTTAATTTTATTCAATAATATGTAGATTTTAATTTGTCTAAATAAACGTCAAAACTAGGTAATTGGTTCTAATAGGTGATCTCATTGATCATAGATGGCAGTGTTTACATTATAAATCTAACTCATACGAATTTTCTATTTTTGCTGTTCTTCAGCATGGCATTTAATGAAACGAAATTGAAATGTAATTATGAAAACTTGGAGAGAGAGGGGAAAGCAAGTTTTTTGAGAACTTGTTGAATTAATAGAAATGAAGAGGAAATGACGAAAGAAATAACTTTTTTATTGTGTCATATCGTCAGTTAATCAGTTTTGAAATGCAATTGCTGATGAATGCTGACAAAATATGAAGGTCACTTTAAAGAAATATCTTTAATAATAAAAACAATGTCAATACTGTAAAACTGATAATAAAATGTTGATAAGTTGTTCTCCTATATTATTGAAATTGTCTGGATTGTGCATGACATGCAAATAAATATTGTTTTAATTAAAAATAAAATTATTATCTTAAAAATTTAAGATTTTTTAATGTAAATTAATATTATCTTTGATCAATATCTGAGAATATTTTTTTTTTAATGAAGGATGCATTCGTTCAAAAACATTATTAACAAGGTGCCTTTGCGAACTGCATGTGAGTTTATATATATAATAAAACTTAGTGTTCATTTGCACTTTTCTTTTTAAATATATATATATATATATATACTATAATTTGATTTTACTGTATTTATGAATGTGTATTTATACACAGAAAAATCAATTTTTTCTTTTTTGTAATCCTTATTAGTAATACTTTTTAATTGAGAATGTTTTTAATAGTTACCTTGGCTGATTACAGTGACTGCTATTTTTCTGATATGTATTTAAAGATGTATTTAGGATTATTTAATAAATAAATCTGTCATTTAATACTCATTTGATACACCCAACTTTTCTCACCAAAATGTTGGTTAGCATCTTATAATTGATACAACTTGTATAAATTAATAAAATTCATTCGTTTTAAAAAGATAAAAGTTTCAATATTGTCTGATATTTTAAGTTTATAATTAAGGTAATGTATGATATAAATTATTTTAAAAAGTTTCCGAGTTAAAAAATTTATTAAATGTTAAATTCTAAAGTATATTTTCCAATTTAATAAAGTTGTATGCAACTTGTATTTTTTTTTTATCTACCTTTTCATCCTTGGCAAAGAGATAAACAATTAAAAATCTATAATAGGACCCTAGTCAGATCCATTCTTAAAAGATGTCCTGTCCACCTTGTTCTATTCAGTTTAATGAATTACAACATCTTTGTTTTCAAAGAGTATTGTACGGATATCTCCTCCATTGCACTCCTTGTTTCTTAACTGTTTCTACTTAACTGATAAAACACAACTCAGGGCTAGGTACAGTGAAGCATATAGGTGCAATAACACTCCTTGTTCAAAACAATCACTATAATTGGTGCTTTAGGCTCTTCTCGAAAATTGACAGAGCCTTCTCTTTTGTAATTAATACACAATTTTCAGAGGTGTAAATCAGTACTGGTCTAATCGGGATCTTGTTTATAACATCTTAGTTTTCCTTTTATTATGTGTGATTTCATAATTTTTTTTTTATCAAAGGTATTATTATATATTGATTTATTAATAATTAGTTAATACTTAGATATGTATTCCAATATTAAATTGGTATTTTTGTACTTTGTATTTCCTGTTGACTGTTTCAGTGAAAAAAATATATTGCTAAATGCGATTTAGCAACAGATATTACAACTTAGTGATAGCCCCTGCTGATCAATTCCAGAAGTTGATGTTTTGTATTGCTTAACCTCAATTCAAATGAGCTTTAAATTTGATTTATTTCTTGTAACCATGCTAATATAAAAATTAGAATATGAATTGAAATGAAATAACTATTTGCTTCAGTGAAAACAATTAACTGCTCTTTTTTTCCTTAACATTTTGAAAAATGATTAAAATTTAAAATCTGGTATCCTGTAGTTATCAGGGCTAATTAAAAAAAAATCTGAAAAGCTGTACATTATTCTGCAACATTGGTGACGTTTTTTTCAAAGAAATGGTTGTCGGGATAATATGTGAGTACCAGTACTGTTTATTTCAAGGAAGTTCTTTTACTTGTCATACTTTAGACTTAAATATAGGAAAAAAGTTTATTATTTATACATTTCAAGACCATGTTAACCTAGCCTCTTTTTTGAGTTGTTGCCATAATAAATTTACTTTAATAACAAAATTCATTATTATGTAATTTAATTAAGTTTAACATAAAAATAATGATAAAACATTTAATTTAATCAGCTGTGCTTAGTATTTGCTGTGATTATATTGTGGTCTATATTTGAATTATTATCTAAATTTGGATAGTTGTATAAAATATTGTCGACCAGGAAAATAAAACGAGCCAAATAAAATGACTCTTTATCAACAATAAAAAATTATGTTCCAAGTACATGGCTGTTACCTTTATAAATCATTTGTATTTCTTTAAACAAGCGTTCAGTTCTAATTGTTATTTCTGTTTGTTTTACATTACAAAATGATAAACATTTACAAACTACTACAAAGCTGTTTGTTTTGGTTGCTAGTGTTGTGTTATTCATTTAAAAAAGAAAAGAATTTTGAATTTACTTTTCATAAAAATATCAATTTCTTGTTAAAATAAAATTTAAAGTTTATTCTTAGTTATACTAATGTGGATAAAACTCCCACAAATGTCTTTTATCTTATATAATTATTGTAAGGAGTTAAACATTTTTAAAAATTTATTCTGTGTTTTTAGTTTCCATTAAATAATATGCATTGAGCAACAGTATGAAGCAATTTGCCTGAATATGCACTAACTTATTTATTTGATGTGATGTTATACAAGTACTGAAATCTGATATAAAAACAGTAATAAAATATTTTCCTTATTGAGTTATAATACACTAACTGCAGTTTAATACTACAGTTTAATTAAGATTATTTATTAAAAAAGAGTTGTATTATACTGAAATTTGTGATGGCATAGCCAATTATTATAAAATTGTATTAAATTTACCTTTACTGACAGCTTCCATTGCAAAACTATTTTTAATAAGTATGTAATATTAAGAAAAATTCTATCACCTATTTATAATACCAATTACTAATCCAAGAAAAATTTGTATTGCCTTTTTTTTTTTAATTTTCTCTTAATTAAATTTATCACATTAATAAGTATTTCCAACATTTTGACCTTCATTGCCAGCTTTTACAGTTATTTTAAATCAATAAAATAAAAAATACATTGAATACTTATTTTCGTCTGTTTTTATTAAAATATATAGAACAATTAAGAACTGCTTGAATCAATGATTGCTGTATTCGATTTTTACTTTCCATTGTATGTTTTGAAAATGCTACCTTTCATAGAATTATTTATTACTTCTGCAGTCATAGTTTAACATTTTCCTTTCTTAAAAAGGAAATTTATCAGCTGATTTTAACTTTTCTGAAAATGCTCTTAACTTATCTATTAATTGTGAGTTTTAAAAATATATTAAGATAGATATTAATGCTTTTAAGATAGCTAAATAAGTAGATGCACTGTAATGTCATAGATTGAAACCTATGACATTACAATGCATCTACTTTTGATTTCATTATTAATTTCATTTGCTATATATTTTGTTATCTGAATATAATATTTAGTGATAACTTATGATCAATTATATGGACAAGTTATTGTTCCTTCTTATTTTATGAAAATAGGTTGTTCGATTCCCTTATTATGATTCTTTAAAAACCAAATATTTTTAAATTTGTTTTTATTGAAAAAATAAGCTGATTTTTTAGAGTTTTTATTGCTAGTATTCTCAATCAAAATACAGTGAATATGTGTGACACAAAATCTAAAGCAGTCATGTATGATACCAGTGTTTAAATGGATATTTGTAAATTCTAATTTAAACTTCTTATGAGATGCTTCAATCAGTTTTATAAGAAATTTCATGCATTTATTTTTTATCTATTTCTCACTAAATGTATAATCAGCATTATTTTGAGTAATTGTAAAATTATAGAAATATTGAAACAGAAGCCTTTTTTCACAAAATGTAATTGAAAAGGATTGTTAAATTAGCTCATCAATGTTTCAAAATTTAATTGAGAAAGATTGTTAAATTAGAACATTAGTGTTCCAAAATTGTTAATATTTTACCCGGAATGATTTTTCTACATAATTTCAGTAAAGTTGCAAAAAGTATTTAGTGTTCTTGAAAAATCTTGCTTGTTAATAAATATTAGAAATAATAATTTTGTATTGAATTTTAAATGCAACGTTTCAAAAAGTTACATTTGTTTTTACCAAAGAAATATTTGTTACAATTGTTTGAATTGTTATAATTTT
Source organism: Latrodectus geometricus (assembly GCA_026290005.1). NCBI lineage: Eukaryota > Metazoa > Arthropoda > Arachnida > Araneae > Theridiidae > Latrodectus > Latrodectus geometricus. Next base: position 6,496 of record JAPDSC010086400.1, on the reverse strand, counting down.
TTTTTTTCTGAAAATATCATTTGCAATTTATTTTGTAAGGGTAAGCTTTGTTCTATTCTTTGAAAAATGAATATTTAAATTGCTTTCTACTTTATTATAAAGCAGTAAATATTATATTTTATCGTACATACTTATCCATTTAAATATTTTATGGGTACTTACATGCTATAAGGACTACCTAGATATGTTGCTAAAACTGGCAACTGAAAAAAATATGACTACTACCTAAAAAAACATAGACGCTAACATAGGTTAAGGCACTAAAACAGAGAGTATTATGCAAATATTATTTAAATTGCACTACTCCCGCTAATGAAAATTTTTATTGTTAACTATTGCCAAGGTAATTGTCTTAATACCTAAGTACCATTTTATACTAATTTAATATTGATTTTTATCATTTAAAGCATTTTCAGAACAATATCAAATTTTTTCAATTCAAATGCATTGTCTATTATTAGTATACCTTGTAATTTGTATGCTATATTTTTCTAAATTTTTAATGTATGTTTTTATATTTTTAAAAAAAATTTCTTTCAGGTGTCTTTTTTATGATATGGAGTAACTTAGGTTCTGTAGATATTGGGAAAAAAGCTGGATTTTACTGTGATGATGAAAGTATTAAAAAATCCTATCATGGGGATTCCGTTTCTATACTTCATTTATTTTTTGTTCTACTTGGACCATTTGCTTTTATTGTAAGTAATAATGTGGCTGGTCATTTTATGTGCCCACAAGGAAAATTTTATGAATTATTAAAAAGTTTGAGTTAGACATCAGTAATTAGTAATATAATTCTAAACACATGTTTATTTAGTTAATATACTAAATTAAAGGCAGCGAAACATAATTTTTTATATAAAAACTCTTGGAAGCAAAATCAAATTCCTAAATAGCTAAGTATCTATAGATAAATTACAATTAGATATTAAATAAAATTTAAATCTTAATCATGTTGGTAATAGTCCTTGAAAGCTAAGAAAGAAAATTGTAGATGTACCTAATTAAAATCTTAAAGAGTATTTAAACACTTCATTAATAGAAATTTAAAATGTTCCATGTGAAAAACAACCAAATAAATATAAATGAATAGGACTGTGTGGGAAATTGTTTCAAAATAAGTCTGAATTAAATTTAAAATAAAATAAATGAGGATAAATAATTTTGTTTGCTTCAAAATTTAGCATTCATTAAAGACATTTCTTCAAGCAGAATTAGTCAAGTTAACAACTGATGAAATACATTTGGTTACCGAGAACATAACAGATTGATTACAATTTTAGATATTTAATAAAAGTTTCAAAAATCCCAAACTATGTTATATTGAAATTTTTAATGAATTGAAAGAATTGTTTTTATTTTTATTGTTTATGATAATATTTCACAAACAATATAATTACAAATTATTATCTGAGTACAGATGTACTTATGAAAAGTAGATTTTTAATGAAATACCATCTTAGTATAGTTGTTTATAAAAACTGTGCTGTATCATTTATGTATAGATGATTCAATCGAAATTTATTTATATACGGATTAGGGTTTTTAAAAATTCTTAAATCATTTTTTTGTACAACTTGATTGTTTTGGTAAAATTTAAAATTAAGATATTTTAATTAAATAGTAAAAGATTTATTCATTAAAATAAATAAGCTGTAACTCTATTGCTTTCTCTCTCTTTCTTTTTTTTTTTAAAAATCTATAATACATTTAAAAATATATTCTCACATTTACTTATTTTTGATATATTTAAAATTTTATTCAATATTATTTTATTACTATTTTTTAATAATACTTAAGAGATAAGTCTTAAAAAATTTTCTTGAATTTTGTTCCAAAAACTTTGAACCTTGTTCCATTTCCTATGCATCATTTTTAAATAAAATGTTTTAATGTACTTGTTTTCTATTTGGGTCATTTAACATTTTTTTAAGACATTTAATTTTACATATTTTTCTTTGTTGAATAGGCTATTTCTCTTCATTCTTCTATTTAGTTTAATATTATAAACATTTATGTTAATAATTGCTAAAGAATAATGCATTGTGAAAAGATATGTATAATTTCTTTTTTGATCAAGATTTATAAAGGGTCTTGTGTATGTTATTATTATATATATTTGTATTTGTTTGTGTATGTATTTGTGCAAGCAATTTTACAAATTTATAACAAGGATATGATTTTGCCTTTAGTATGTAAGTATAATTGAATAGAATTGAAGTTATTATGATAAAAAGCTTTGTTGCATTTTTCCATGTCACCAGAATTTTGGAAGAATAATAACTATTAATAAAGTTGTTTTTAATATTAAAGAATAAAAAATATTCAATTTAGCTCCTCAAAATTGTTTTATAAAATTAAGATTTTAACTAGGTCTGTTATTTGGAAACAATTATTTTCAATGTAAGAATTAATATACCTATATACAAATGTATGAAGTAAATATAAATCATTTTTCTAATCTAATTTAAAATTAAAATAAAAAAGTAAAAGTAAGGTGTGTAATATCTTTAATATTAGTTTAATGTAATTTTCAGTAGCTTTGTGGTAAATAAATGACTGAAAAATAAAGATTTTTTTTATCTTTTTTCTTTTCAATAATGTTTTGTTTTCAAGTACACACAATTTAATTGTAGATCTTTAAATAATTAACATTTTTGTACTCTAATAATTAATGTATCATTATTTCTTATTTAGAAATTGATTGGAATTGAGTAGAGAATTAACATAATATAACATACACATACATTAAAAATAAATTAACTAAAGAATACTTTTTATATTGTGAAACAGTTGATATTTTTTCTTTTATATTTAAAGAAATTTTTTTATTTATTAAAATTTTTATTTATTTATTTTTTTATTGTAAAATGGTTGGCTAGTAATTCACATTTTAAATGCTATTGAAATAATTTTTTGATAATTTGCTCAAGGATACATATTTGTGGACAGTTCTAAATGTATTTGTTATTTATAATTTGCTTTATTTTTCAGATATTTTCTATTTCATAAAATTAATTTAGAACTTATTTTGTCTTTTTTACCATGCACCATTTTTAAAATCTGGGAAAGTTAATATAAATATTTGCAAGAAATGAGCATAAAATATTCTGATTTAGAAAAAATATTGATTCATTAGGATTGCAAAAACAATGGTTGAATTATCATATTTTGAAACTGGAATACAATTTCTCTTTGTATTGCATTAGAAGTGTTTAATGATGATAAAATATTTCTCTTATTTAATCAGATAATTGTTATAATTTATGTGCTGAGTATGGACATTATGTCTCTTATAAAAAATAAATATTTAGTTATAAGATTAGAATATTTAATAAATATTATTTATTTTCAAAGAATTTTTTTTTGAAAAAAATTAGAATATAAATTCATTTTAACATTGCTCAATTAAATATTTGTTTTTATGGCAAGTGCTCGAATTAAATATTTTGTATAAAGCTTAGAAAACACCATACAAAATAATTATTGTATTTTCATTTATGTAATGAATAGCACTCATTCTTATTCATGCCTCATACAATAAAGAAAATTTTTCTTTTTCATTAGAGTTGAGTTCAAATTTTAAGGAAGAGATATAGATATTGGTCTATATCTCTTAATCTAAATGTTAAGAATTTATTCTTATCATTTAATATCTTCAGGAGTTTGGAAATTTCAACTCAGACTGTCGACAATAGTCCATTACGCAGTTTTCATGTAGTATTAATACATAGATTGAAATTATTTGTTTCTAGAAGTTTATAATATATATTTTATGTTATGTAAGATTTTTATGGTCTCATTGTTGAAATGTATTTTATTTTTCTTTGTAGGTCCATAAATGTGAATGTGCTTTGGAGTCAGAAAAATGTCCAGCAGATTCAAAAATGACCAAATTTCCCCGTAGGTTGCACTTAAAGCATTATTACTCTGGGATGTTGTATGTTTTGTCAATTACTGAAGTTTTCAAATTAATTTGTAGTGAATTGCGACCTCATTTCTTTTATACTTGTATGCCAGATATGAGTAAAATAGATTGCTCAAAAGGGTGAGTTAAACAATTTATGAATTTTAAGTAATGCATTCTTTAAACTTTGTAAATTGCAATTTAATCAATTTTCTTGCTTACCAAAACATATGAAGTAGATTTTTTTCTTTAGTGTTTATTTGTTATCATAAAATATTTAGTTTAACTATATTCATATTATTATTAATAAATGCTTAGTTTAGCTACACTATTATTATTACTTTGTTCTTAAATTTTTAGGCAGGGAAAATCAAAGTAAACAAATAATGATTGCATAAAAAAATTGAATAGCTTGTGCAAAATTAAATGAAATTTCTGAAAATATGTGCTCATTTCAGAAATGATCATATTTACATTACTTAAAATGTATTTTTCAAAAATCATTATTAGCATAATTTCTTATAAATTTATTTGAATCCAGTGACAAATAAGAATATCATAAATGTAGAAAATAATTTTAAATTATTGTAGAATTAACTCCTTATTTTAAAATTGAGGCTAACATTTTTTGGCTCTGTAATTTTTAATTTCATAGGCTGTTTAAATTTTATTTTCTGCGAATCATTCATATTCAGGTAATTAATGTTAATTTCATTGCTTAAAGTTTTCTGCCAAACTGATATTTTTAAGACTTTTTAATTTTAAAATATCCTTATTTAAATATTAATAGATAAGAAATAAATGCTTTTCAAAAGTATAATTTTCTAACTATTACTCTTATCAAGTGATAAAATTAAAAAAAAAAAATTCAATTAAATTAAGGAATTTTCTTTTTAATATTATTTAATAAAAGTAAACATGAAGTTTTTTTAAAAACTTGTTTCCAATTCCATTTAAATTTCAGTTAAAATTGTTTGTAATTGGAACTGTATTTAATATTTCTCCCAAATATAAAATTCATAATTTTTAATTTTTAGCAATTGTAGAAATAGCATATTATGTTATTCAGTTGTATATTTTTGAAGCCACAATTTTGTATATTACTGTAAATATTAAAATGGCTTAATTACAATTATTGGTATAACATTTATCAATCTTCTTTTTCTTGATCTCAAAATCTCTTATTTTTTTAGAAGATACTAGATGTATCATTGTAGAATAAATATTATTTCTGAACACTATATAAGTTACAGTATTTTCCTGTATCCATTCTTAAATGATGTATAATCTAAAAAACCCTTTTTTTCCCTTCAAAAAAATGTCAGTAATTCAGTTAAAAAAAAAAGTAAAATCAAAAAAATGTCACAGAATTCATAATCCAAACCTGAGGAAATTTTTCTGATGAATTATCAAAAATATATACTGCAGATAATGTGGATGTCTCATAAAAAATACATAGTATGATTAAAAATATAAAAAATTGTACAGAAAAAACATTTATTATGAAAAATATCTCTTTGGATCCACCTCATTGCAAAGTGTATTAAACTGAGATGAAAGCAAGACGATTCTTATAAAACTTATCAATTTTTAGTTCTTAATAAGGCATATAATGAGACATTAATAAGACATAAGGCTAGACATATTGTAAAAAGGAAATATATTTGTTTCATTAATAATTAAATGAAAAAAATGGATTATTTTCAAACTGCGCATTAATACATTTTTTCTTATGTACAGTGCAATCTTTGTTTTTCTCTGTATATTAATATGTTTTTTGCCATTTTTTATTTGCTTTCCCTGTAGCTTTTAGTTTAAAATTTGTTGTGTAACTTAAAGGTTTTTCGCTTCCTCATGACAACATATGAATTTAATTATTTTCAGTTCAGACAGGGTTATACACAGGAAAATACGGTAGTTGATAATTAAAATTAATATTTATTATATGCTTATAGAACAAAATCTGTACATGTACCATACCGTTATATATCTATACACACATATTTATGTACATATATCTCTTTTTTAATTGAATTTAACAATCAAGGTAACTCTGCTAAAAGTATTTTGTATGAAGTTCCAAATTCAAAATAACCTAGCTCCATCTGTTAGGGTTACTCACTTTTTAAGTTTGTGAAGTTAGAAAAGATTTTTGTGGAGTTGAAGTGTAAATTTTAGTATCAAAAGTACCTAAAATAGTCAATTAATTGAGGACAAGGACATTACTTTCATGTAGAATATGATGTGCTGTGTTCTAACTTCTGTTGCAATTTCTACATCTTGTACTCAAGGAGTCATTTCAACACTTTCAGTTGATTTAGTGTAGATTCTTTCATCTTGTAAAGATAGGTCAATCTCAGAGTTTTTGTGTGCCTGAACAATCTTTTAAATCTCAGGAAATAAAAAGTTCACACAATATTGCTTATGTTACTGGGTTAGGCAAGATACTTAAGCAGTTCATCAGGCATCTACCAAGATTACAAAAAGGAATTTGCAATTTCTTACAAAGCTTCCTTTCCAAAAAAGGAAAGGACATTCAATTATTCACCGTTTGTCAATGTACCAATTAGTTGCTCAAGCCCCAGGTCA
>JAPDSC010086399.1:0-23614 GCA_026290005.1 Latrodectus geometricus | reverse complement strand
ATAAAATAATCTTGAAAGCTTAGCAAAATATTATTATGATATTTTTTATTGTAATATTATGTTACCATAAATACAGAAATTGTAAATATTTTATATGATGCCAATTACTTGAAAGTCAACATAAATGTCTAAGGAAAGAAAAAAAAATCTAGATTATGGTAACTTACTTTTATTTAATTAAAAATATTTTATATTGCATCAAAATGAATCTGAGAGAAAGGAATTCAAATAATATATTTATTCATAAAAAGTTTCTATAGTAATGTTGCTTATAATTATTTTTTAACAATATACGTATGATTTGTTTTCAGACTAATCTAGAGATGCATGATATTTGACAATTAGAAATAAGTGAAAAGCATTTCTTAAACTGCATTAATTCTACTAATAATTTAATTTTAAGCATTTGAAATTTTCTTTCATCAATTATACTTAACGACTATCATATATTTCAATAACTATATTATAAAGATATCGCATTTTTAAATGTCAAGAAAGGTAAAATAAGGATTATAATAATAATCCTTATTTCACCTGCGATTAAACAAGGATAATTTTTTTGTTACATTCTAAGCGTTACAGTATTTAATATTGTTCATCAATATCAATTCTACAAAATGTAAATTAATATAGACAACCTGTTTTGTTAGAAATTTAATATTGTATTTGAAAAAATCATAAAAAATTATAAATAACTGCATTTACTGCAACGGTAATGCTTCATAAAATGTGTTCAGTTTTTTGTAGTTCAAAGAATAGTGAAGTCATTATTTTATTCTTCTTCAAGTAATTTGAAAATAAATTTACCATTTAAAAGAAACATGAAGGTTAAAAATTGCAAATTGTATTTATTCATACACTTTTGCTATAGATATATCATGATAAAACTAATTGTATGTTTTTCGTAATCTAATTTTTTTATACAATTATATTTTCCTAGTTTAAAAATTTATATTAATGAAAATTTTTTCTTAAAAAAATTATTTGATGAAAGCATCGTGTTATTGCTCTTTTATATTACACTGAAACGAACTTTTAAAAATTAATAATAGAAACTGAAGAAGTTTCATAAAATCGTTAAAGAATAATTGTTAAGTATATAGATTTCTATACAAAGTTATAACTTAATATATATGCTTTAATTAAAATATTTTAAATGTAGTTATATATATATTAATTAAATAAAGTATAAAGTTTCACTAATTAACCAATTCAAATATTTAAATTGTTATAAAATTTTAACTAAAGTTTTATTGAACCTATTACAAATTGCAACTTAAATAATTCTTATTTTAGATTCTAAAAATTAAAAACCATTTTGATTTTACTAATTTACATGATACTTACATTTGACCAATAATATTAATTTTTTTTTTTTTTTTTTTTTTTTTTTTTTTTTTTACTTGCGAATCGAATTTTTTCAATCACTCAAATTTTTTAAAACATTTTGAATTTGAATATTTTACTTACATTTGAGTTGTTAAAATATTTGTGAGATTGATAATTTATCAAATTGATCATTTACTTGGATCCTTCACTCATTTTTTATTCGAAAGCAATTTTGTATTTGTTAAATCATGAACTTCCTTGTTATTAGTGTTATCATCAAGTATTTAAATATTACAATATTAGCTGGGTTTATATATGTATACATATATAATATTAATAATTAAATTATGCATATTTTTTTGTAAAATTCATGATTTAAATAGAATTTAACAAATACTATTGATTTTCATAATATTGAAGTAATAAATAATATTAAGCTATAGATTGCGCTTTACTTTCATTGATAAGTTAGAAAATATATTATTTTTTGATGTTTCTTTAAAGTAAAATCATATAATTTAACTCCTAAAATATTTTTACATTTCATAAACTAATGAGATTATTTAATATATGCAATGCAATTGATTTTATTTATTATGTTATTAGCGGTAATATTTAAAACAAATATATTTCCCTTTTGCGCTAACAGTAAAAATTTATGGTAATGATTTCTCAACATGCTTTAATAACAGACCACATAATGAATGACATTTAATTTATAAAAAAATTATTTAAGAATAACAAAAGTTTAACTAGCTTAAGAGTTGAAAAATTAAAACAAATTGTACTATGTAATACAAATGTATATTTTCTATAAAACCATTTCCGCATTTCTCAATTTCTTAATCAGCAATTTAATGCACACTCACTTGAAAATTATTATGTATCTTTATTTCACAACAGAGAGAAGAAAAATATGTACTTCATAAAATGAAATTGTTTTCATTTCTATCAAAGTGAATATAAATTTGATTTAAAATCCCAATATAAACTTAAGATGTAATAATTAAACTATTCTTATATTAGAAATCTTCGCATTTCTCAATCATAGTAAATTTATATGTTATCGTAATTTATATTATTCCAAGATTAATTATATAAAAATAGAGAATGGGAATAAAATGGAATGAAATTTTTATATATATTTTTCAAAATGATTTAATTAAATAAAAGAATGTAAGATACGAAAAATCTTACTTACCACATAACATTTTAAAATTTATGACACAATATTATTTTAGTAATAAACAAAATTAATACATAATTAAGAAAATAATACATGTAAAATATGAGCTGTAATCCTTTAGTATAATACAAATTATTGATGCGAAGATTATTCGCAAAAAAATTAACATTAGTTTATTGCAAGCACTTAAAACAACATATAAAATTGATTTTACAAATAGTTTTATGTAAAAGTTCTGATCTTCAATTTAGTATTATTTTTAAAGTGAAAATTTTGGTTTTCGATATTTGAACACTGATAAACGAAAATAAATAAAATTATTCCATTTATCTAAATATATATTCAACTGGGTGTAAATTACCAGAAATTAATTGTCTTTTTAATATTTTTATAAGCTTTGAGCTTACAACTAAATTTTTCAAATACGTACTAGAAGAATAAGCAATATGGGAATTTATCAATAATTCAAAATATCGATAAAATTTGTATACAAACTTTAGAAGAAAAGCGAAGTTATTTCTAGTAAGTGTTACTAACTATCCAAATTTCAAAAGAAATACATGACAAATATTAATATAAATGAAATAGAGCATTTTATGTCCACTAAATATTTCTAAACAAAACAACGCTTTTAATATTTATTTAGCTCAAATTTCTAACGAAAATGCCTCAAAGTTTTGTTCAAAATTATTTACAAAATTTGGTAAAATAATTCATGTTATGATCAAGCTTGTGATCTAAATGTAACGTTATAATGAATCATAACAATCTCAGGGAACATTCATAAAAGTCTTTATGCTTATTTAAGATATCCTTCGTTAGCAGTTGCTGTTGACATCTTAAATACCTAGAGAATAATTCTTTGAGAATTTACATTAGAGTAATTAAATGCATACTGCTGAATATTATCTTAAAACGCGAGAAATTTCACACCAGACAAAAGTACGTGACGTTAATAAAGTTTCTTTAATTTAATTAGCCTGTCAAGTGTCTGACATCTTAATCTTGAGACATAAATTTCAACCAAAGTTATTTTCTAAATTCTACACAAGAATATGAATAATTTGGCTGTTATCGAATGCAATTTATTATGAATAATTTTTTTCACGAGTCTGAATGTGTTTTATAAATAAAAAGAATTATTTAAAATTTAAATTAATATTGAATGTTTTGAGTGCAAAGTATTTAATATTTTTTTAAAAGTAAAAATATTTTTACATGTATAATAAAAGAAAACATTAATATATTTCAATAATATCTTTGTTAATAATAATTTTCAATATTAACTAATATATTTTAAATATATATGTTCAATGGTATTTTGGATGCTTCTTATATTTCTTAAATTCTTACGTTCTTAAATTTATGAGCTTATGCAGTAAATAATTCCTTCATTATAAAAAATATATCTTCAAACAATATTTATCAATAGTGAAATATTGCTTATGAACATTATTAAATGTAAGAAAATTTCTTTAATTTTAAGGTAAATATAAAATATAAAATTTAAAGTAAATACAAAATATTATAAAGCAAATAAATGTAGTTGAATAGTAATGCAAAACTACTTAACATTTAGTTTGTGCAGATTAAAAAAACAAATTTTCCATAAGCAAATTGTTTGTCATATTTTTTAAATTAATATGTAAATTGAAACTAGTACCCCAAAGGCTGTTACTTATTTTACCGATATAATAGGAGTAGTAACAAGTATTTCAAAGCAAATATCTCTAATTAAATAGTATAATAGTACTACAAACCATATATATATATATATATATATATATATATATATATTTATAAAGGTGCATTTAGGAATATTTAGAAAGAACATAATATAAATATGTATATTATAGTAATATAAAACTGAAAATAAAATATGTTCATGGAATTATATTAATATGTAATGTATTATTTTGATTTAAATAATTTTTAAATGTTTTATAAAAATAAACTCAACATTGATCCGTTAAATTAAGATTGTTTAAGGAAAACAAAGTAAGATGAATAAAGTCAAAGAAAAATTCTTACAAATATAATTGTGATTTTATGAAAAAAGAGTATTTTGCATACATTATTAAAAAGCGTAAAATTGCAACAATTTTATAAATTATTTTAAAACCACTTTAAAAAGTATCTTCTTAATAATTAAAATAAGGAATAGGTTCAAAAATATATGTAAACATATGTGAAAATGAAATTTTTCATAGAACCTGCGAAGACGCAGTTTTGCATAGCTTCTTAATAATAGGAGAAAACTAATTTGCTAAATTATTGATTTTATTCTATTATTTCAATATAGAATATATTCCTATTTTGTTATTTTCTTACAGTAAGAACCAAAAAAAACATTGATCTTTACTATTAATATTTAAAATCATCATTAATGCAGATCAATTATTCTAGAAAGAATGAACCTTAATCTTATACATCTTTTTAAATATATTTTAATAGATTTTAAAATGATTTAGAAATGAATATAATCTATTTTAAGAGTTGTAGTCAAAGCAACTTTTTAAAAGCTAAATTTTCTACATTAATTTTTCCTTAAGAGAAAAAGATTATAATTTAAATTCATGCTATGTTTTGATCAAGAAAATAAATTTATCAAAATAAAAATAATGTTAAAATAGAAACATTAATTTCTTCAATATAAATAATGTTCATAATAATAAGAACAATGTCAAAATTTAAATGCGAATTCCAATCCATTTCTATAAAAATGCTAAAAATATGTTCAAATTAAAAATTTTATTAACTTGAGACTTATAAAAAGAATGCTGTATTTTTCCATATCGCAAGAATACATAAGTAATATTTTTTCCTCAAAATATATCATTACTACCTATAGAAATGTTATTAACATTATTTTCATTAACATTTTTAATAAGGAATAAATGATCAGATTCTGAAAAACAGAAAAATCTCTGCAACAGTTTTACACACAAATGAGTCAATAGATAACAAGAAAATGTTTTTTTTTAAAGCAACATTTTATTTACATTGCAATGTAATTATTTTTAATTTTTTTTCTCAAATTGCTCATAAGTACTTACTTATTTATATCTGTTTTTTAGTAAATTATGAGAAATAGATTTATAAAATTTTTATATTTTTCGTGAAAAGTATTAGTGAATTCAATGCAAATTTTTAAATTTGAAATTCATATTTAAGTTTTCAGGTCTTTGATTTTCTTCAGGTCTCTGTTATTGTCGATTTTTATCTACTCTGAGTTACGTGTTAGGATTTGAATGTGGTAGAACTTTATATCACTTTCTGAAGTTGTGAGACTACATCGACTTTCTTTAAGATCGATATAAATCTTTTTCATCAAAAAAGTTCTCTGCAACTTGAAGTTGTTAACTTCTACGCCCCATTTTTTAAGTCTAAGCAGGAGAAGAAGAAAAATCGAAGCTGGTCATGTTGAGATCGAAAGACTTGTCTGGCATTCTTTCAGGATTCATTCTTGGTTGCCAATGACCACAAGGGAAGTAAAGTGGAGCTGTAGCATTTTCATGCTGTTATAAATGATACTAATACGTTTCTATAATTGTACCCAAATTCTGAAAAACATCTAGATCTAAATTCACCTAAGGAATAAAAGTTACTTTTAAAACTCTATTTAAATATAAAATTAAAACAATATTTAATTGGAAAAAGTTTATTTTGAATTGCTATATTAAATTGTGAACACTGAAAACCAAATTTTTCCTCATTCTTTAATCTCTCTGTAATTTATATACATATATATTTATTTATTTATTTATAAATTATAAAAAAATATAATTTTTTATACAAACACTGTGATTTAAACTAATCATTATTAATATTAGTAATAATATTTGAAAATTAATAATAATTTTTCAATTATTTTACTTATAGATACCGAAAAATAAATTATAAATTATGTTAAATTCTAGAAATAATTTTCAGGAACCTAAATATATGCTTTGAAATCTGAAACATAAGAAAAGTTATTTTAGAAATCATTCCTATTTGAATAGATTATTAGCTTTGCACGCCTTTAAAATTTCAATTATTTTGAATGATTTTGTGAGCTTCAAAACCACATGATTGTAAGTGGAAGTCGCATTTTAGTGATTCATTATCATTTAAAGGTATTTGGTAGTGGCAATGAGAATTAATGGCAAAACAAACACTCAGAAGCCTATCATAAAAGTTGATCAATGTATTTCTCATTCAGAATACACATTGTAGAGTCAGAGGACTTTCACATTTTCGTGTCATGCCTCAAATTATATAAAAAATGTTTACCAACAAGTGCCTAGTTTAATAAATACTGCATCCATTCCCATTAATATTGAGGATCATTGTTCTGTGATTTTACTTCTCATACTGACCAAATTCCAACAAATGATTTATGAATATTGAACCTATGCTTTTCTGAGGTTCACAACGCATTTCCGTATATAACTGTCAAAGGAACTGACTTGTAGGGAGACAAAAAAAAAACAACATTACAAACAATATTACGAATTAAAACAATATTTCAAACTCAGGGACTATTATTCAATAAATGAACTTTATCGTAACACATTCATTATACACTCGTACACTGTCAAGAAGTTTCAATTATTTCGAATGCTCAGAATGGTGACTTTCAGATTTCTTTGACAATACACAATCAAGACACACTGCCATGGGCATGATGGTAAATGTTTATACAAATATACTGCGAAGTCATCTTATTAGACGAGTTCCAGTTCTACAAGCAGTAGTTTAATGTTCTTACATGTATCTTCAGAATCAAATAAAAATTATCCTTTTCAGCCTACGTACCATATCATCGTAAAAGTCTTGAATCTGGAGAGATGGCATGTTCAAATAATGAGTATACTAATTGGATAGCATTGAACAAACTATAATTTGAACAGCAACTATTGCATTTATGGATTCTAAAGTAGTATTTCTTAAGAACTGGTGCACTAGCTGGCACCTGCCCGCTAAAAATATTTCCCGGTCTACGAAAAACCAGCTGTCTGTCAAAATTCCAAAGTGCCATTGGCCTACAACAGATTTTAAAATAGCGCCTACGTTAAAATAACAATAGTTTAGTAGTATAGAAAATGATATAATCGATGATGAAAAATATATAAAATGGCAACCATGTATCTAATCACCTTTCATAAATTGGCGTCCGTACATTTAGCACCCTTGGACAACTAAATAGTCTTCATCAGAGAAATATTTTAATAACTTCTGAATTTAATGCTGTGCTATAACTACTATTTCTTTCACTTCAGGTAGATCAAAATTAAATAACGAAAATGGGTAAAACGGAAGCGAAATCACATTAGTAAATTTCGTGCAAAGAAGGATTCTCCAAAACCAAGAACATCGTCCACCCTTTTGAATACAGATGAACCGTAATATAGTTCACAATCCCACCCCCTTCCCCCAAAAAAATAAATAACTTTATATTCACTGTGTATATATGTTTTGATGAATATTTTTATCCTTTGGCCACAATCAGAAGGAATTTTTGTCTAAAACCTCATTGTATTGTTTGCAAAGATTTTCTTCCCAAAGAAATCATCAAACCTTCCAAGTTTTCACGGCATTTACAAATAAAGCAGACACAACTGGAAAGGAAACCACTGGATATTTTCAGAGAAAACGTTTGCAGATCAAAATTAAAAAAGATGCCCTTAAAAGTTTTGATAAATTGTTTATAAAAGCTAGTATTTATTTGCTCTGCATATTACCAAATATTAGAAACCATACTTGGTTGTTGAAGAACTTGTCAAAACGTGTTTGATAGCGATGTGGTCTGAGGTGTTTGGCTAACCTATGCTGACAATAATGAAAACTCTGCCTTTGTCGTTAACACTATTGGGCGTATATGAATGTGTAGAATATGTGAATTATCATACGACATAGAAAGTCAGCTACTGCAAGATATTGTAAATCGAAATAGTTTCCTGTCCAAATGGATGAATTAATTAACGTCTCAAATAGTGCCATATAATTAAGTTGTATTGACTATTCAATCAATGATATTAGATAAGCATTAATCTGTTGTACCGAACTACCACCCCAAACAATTAGTGAAATATTTAAGGGAATATAAGAATTACATTAAAAGTAATTATTATTGACTGGAAATAATTCTTAGGTTTCTGTAAAGATAACGCTGATGCAGTATTTGGAAAACATACAAGTGTTGGAATTAGAATAACAAAATCATCAGAAGAATTAGTAGTCACTCACTACATTATTCATCGGGAGCATTTAGCTAAAAAGAAATTGTCCCATAAAGTGAAAGACATTAATTCAGTTCATCTCACAAATGAGTAAAAATTTTTAATTTTATCAGAAGTAACGTCCTTAATTCAAGAGTGTTTACAATTTTATGATATAAAATGGGATCGAATCATCTACAATTATTGTACAAAAATATGCTGGCTATCATGCTGGTGGATCATATACAATATTACGTCGGCTATCCAGTAGAAAAACCCTCAATTGATTGTATGAGTTGAGAATTAGTGTGCAATTGTTTTTAAATCATAAAGAAACATTAAGAAGACATTTTCAAAATAAAAAATGGGTATAGCCTTGCTTTTATACATATCAGACTTATTTTAACTGATAAAAGAGTAAAATGTAAGTTTTCAAACTAAAAGTAATACCATTTTCAAATTGTAAAATAAGATTGATACATTCAAGAAGAAATTGAAACAACAAACGTGCAGAAGAAAACACTTTTGATATGTTTTCATCTTTCTCTGATTGCATTAATGCTAATGACATAGATGAATAAGTGCTACCAGCATAATTTTGGAGTACTTAAATGAACTTTCTATGACTTTTAATCTACATTATTTCCAAGAAAAAGATGTATGTTCAGGTAATCTGTGGATTATCAATCCATTTATAGTTACGCAGCTTGTCCTTTTGGACCTTGAGCCAAAAAGCCCAACCAACCATTTTTTATAGTTACAATAACATCCTTAATGTAGTCGAGGAACAAAACTTATTGAACTATCTTCAGATCTAAAACTTAAATAAGAGTTCAGTTCAGTACATATATATCAATTCTGGATAAAGACAACAGAATACGCCAATCTTCATGTAAAGGAGTTGGAAATGTTATCATCTTTTTCCTTAACTTATTTTTGTGAAACTAGATTTTCAGCAGTGTCTGTTATTAAGACGAAAGCTTGAAATCGACTCGTTCTTTTGTTTGCTTTATGTATGGTGTGTAACTGATTTAACGCTTAGGATTGATACTTTAGTCCCAACAAAGACCACAGCAGCAATCTCAATGATTTTAGTTTTTATTTCCTTAAGTTTGGTCATTTTTTTTTTTGCTTATTTTGTATCTACCTACGCAGTTTATATTTCGAATAATTGCTGTTTTTACTAATATATAAATAAAAAAATAAATATATCATTAATATTAAAATTTTCTTGTTCTAGTTAAGCTTTGGTAGATTTATTCTCAGTGCAGTATTTTAATTAAATTGAATATTAATATGTAAATCGCTACAAATAAAATGCTTTAAAAATTACTTTTGTCTTTGAAATGTATTTGAAAAACTGCGGCAATGGGTAAAAATATTAAACTTACTAGTCTACGGAAACGTACCAAAATATTTTAAAAGAAATAATATTCTAAATGACAATGGTTTTTCACTACGTTCTAGCTAACTGAAACTCATATCTTTAAACGAAATAATACAAAAACACATGTTAAATCGAAGTCATCCTTTCCATGCACTTAGTTTGCACGTGTGTGTAAGCATTGTTTAGAGTTTTAAATATTATTATTTTATTCTTCTTATGCAAAGCAAATGATAAAAAGAAACAGAAAGTATGAGTTAAAATAAAAGTATACATAAGGAGAATACCCCTTAAAATGTAATTCAGTATATTTTTATAAAGTATAAAACATTTTGAGATAATTCTAAGTCAATTTTGAATAATTGTTAACTAATTATCAAGCTATTTCATTTTCAAAACTATGATATTTTATCTCATTGTAAAAAATGTATCGAATGTTTCGTTTCATATTTAAATATAAGTTTATTATATATTGACAAAAGGGAAATTTTTGATATTCAACTTCAAAATTATTCTTATACATTATATCCCACACATATTTTTCTAAATATTAAATTTCACATTAAAATAACTACTAAATAATACCTTATATTTTGACTCAAGAAATAAATAAAATTAGTGGTCATTGTAAGTTGTGCTTTTTAAATCAACATATATCATTTTAAACCAAGAAATATTTTTGATAAATTTTAATGACTTTAAAAATATTTTTATGCAAATTTATGAGCAGAGAATATAAACAGTAAATTTTCTTTGTTTGCAAGTTTATATTTAGAATTTGGGAAATTATTACTCAGATGAAAAGTTACACTGTTGCAGTTATCCCAAAAAAATCAAAGAAAATGATTTTGCTCTTCAGACTTATTTTGATACATTTCAGATTTATTTTGATTCAACTTAAATATAGTTAGGTAGTAAAGTTTCTCCTAATGAAATTTTCCAATTGTTTGAAAACACCCTACATTTGAAAGATTATGTCTGAAAAAATAATATTTTTCCTATTGCCAATTGGCGATCATTAATGGGCCCAACAGCGTAAACACCACAAAGTGTAAAATAATTTGAAAAATTTTGAAAGGACACAGAAATCCCTCATCACCATTGTAAGTTAAATTGGGAATCCAAGTATTATACAAGTGATCAATATCTCAAAAATTAATTTTAAAAAATAAAACGTAAACTTTAACGAATATGTATTGATTAAATGGAATCAATATGCAAGTTATTAATATTATGTTACAAAGAATATCTCAGGAACAACATACTATGTTGAACAAAAACAAAATAGTATATTTTTAGCAATATTACATTGCAACAAACCAGTATGTAATTAAAAACCCCTTCACTGGCTATCCCGAATAGGTTCGGACATAAAATTCTGAGCGTTTACCGGCTATCCCGAATACCCTTGGCAGAAGCAACTGGCTTCACTGCATTGCTTCAAGTTCAACCACCAGAATTGAAGGATTGCCATGAAATCGCGATTTGGGAGCTCACTTACTGAGTGGTTACGGTTGATTTAACGAATGAGAGCGTAAATCTAAAGAACTGAGAGATATTTTCACAAATAATATATTAGTTTGGGGAAAAAGTAACCCATTACTTTTTTTGGTAGACGTCTGTAGTGATCGATATCTCATGAGGTATCTGTCAAACAATTTCAGATTTATGCTCGTTGGAAAGGTGACATTTAACACTAAAATATCCTCTTGCAGTTATTTGTTTGATTAATTCAGTTACGAGTACAAGGTTTTAAAAAATGGAAGACAACAAACAGAAAATTCGATACATTTTCGTTTTTCTCTTGTAACGGCGAAAAAGATAGCCGGGTGTCTAAAATTGTGAAAGGTGTTTATCGTCCTATATAAGACTGTAACAACCAGTTACGTACAATTTTTGTTTCGTCGATTCCGTTCGGGTATTTTTGATGTTAGAGATGCACCTCGCATGTGGATACAGCATCGTCGAAAATGTCTATAAAATATCAAAAATGATCGAAGTTAACCGCATGTCAGCAGTCGTACCACGCAAGACCTAAAAATCTACATGACAGCTGATTTAAGCCTTTTTACAAAGTGAATCCATAAGAAGTCACATAAAGTTCACGTAAAATAAATGAATTTCTTTTTCCCCAACCTAATATATTTTCAGAATCCTGTGCGCAAGAAGCAACAGCTTTATTAATACGTTTTATTTTTCTATATTTATTCTCATCTAGATATTCATAATTAAAACTATGCAATTATCGCAATTTATAAGCAATGTATATAAAACTTATTTACACTTTTTAGATCAAAGTAATTTTCGAATTATTAACATTACTTAGTTTCTGTGTATATTATTTTTGCTTAATTGTAAACTTGATAGTGTAAAAATAAGTAAATATGTGACTTCGCAACAAGGTTATATCATAAGGAATATATATTATTTAATTTCTTCAAAAATATGAAATTTTAAGAAGTTAGAAAATTTTTATTAAAATTAGAATGGTTAAAACAAGTTATAAATTGCATGTTTTTTTTTCTTTTTTAACTTTATAAGTGAATATAGTATTTCACACAATTCTGTAATTTTTTTTTTTATTATTATTTTTACATACTTCTTTTATATTTACATTTTATTAAAATTAGATTATATATTTTATTCTGCGACTACTTAATCTTTATTATCTCTCAGGTTTTATTTAATTTCCCATTATACCTAATTTTAATTCAAAAAATGAATAATTTATTAGTAGAATTATCATTTTAAATGCTTATATATTTCCATAAATGATCAAGAAAAATAGAAAATCTTAGTTTTCAAAAATAGGTTTTTAGGTATATAAAACAGAAAAGCTTACATCACATTTTGTTGAACGTTAAAAAATATAGCATTGCAAAATTAATTATTTTCTCATACTTGATTTTAAAGGGAATGTGTGTGTGTGTGATTAATAATTACTTTAGGTACATAAAATTATAACATTCAAATATAATTAGTATACTTAAATTTTCCTTCATAATCAAATTATTTTCATAGAAAAATAATATTTATAGAACTATTTCATAATATACATATACTTTTATAAGAATATGGGAATAAGGTTTTGGCATGACGCTTTAATTTACTGAAGACATTTACAAATATTATAAATGAAGATATTTGCAAAAATAATTCATGTTTTAATTATACATTCATGCTTTATTATTTATTATAATTATAAAGACCAATTAAAAATATGAAAATAAAACAAGAAATCAACAGTCAAAACATAAATCTTAATATGATGTAATTAATTTTATTTAAACATCGTAATATTTTGTTAATAATTTTTGTTTGGAATCTAATATTCAAATTTAAAATGTACGGTCTTAAAACAATATTAATCTAAAATGTTCAAAATTTTCACCATTCTTTTAGGGGGATCATAATTTTTTCATCTATTATCATTATTTTTTCTTCTGTGAAATGAAGAAAATTTGTAAATTATCAAAGTATAAAAATATTTGTACTCCATATTTTAGAATATAAATTTAATTTTTCAAATTTAGATAAAATATGAAATCTTATTTTTCCCATCCCAGTTGCATTTAAATATTTTATATTGATGTTTTATTGTATAAGTGCAGAATTTTTGATAAGAAATTAAATCTTTAAAATAAATCATGTACATTATAGATTTTGCACACTTTCTTGTAATCTTTTTCTTAATTTACTACTGGTAATCATTTTCATTTTAAAACACTTATTGTCCAGTGAAGGGAAAATAATTAATGTAGTACTAATTTGAATATGTGAATAATTTGAAATGTTCTATATTAAATAAGTAATAATTAGAATACTAAGTTAAATAATAGAGTTACAGATTTCCCATTTATATTGTTGCTTTCATTCTCCCTTTGAAAAACATATTTTCATACCACATAAACTGTTTTTAATATTTGTGAAAAAACATTTAAGACACATTGAAAGATATATAATAACAATATGGATACTAGTACGAAACGAGATTTTTTATATAATTAGAAACAGAAATCATTTGGTGCTAGGAATTAAATATGAAAAATTTGCATTCACAAAATTTTTCACCAAAAATTCAACTCAAGTCAATAACATACTATATACTCTGAAATCTATTGTCAGGCAATAAAGTTGTTTTTTTTATTTATTTTTTTAAATTATTAAAAATATGCAATTTGTCGATTTTCTTCAGTTTGTATGTTATAAAACAACAGAACCATTTCTCATTTTTAAAATTATTTGATGATTTTAGAAACAAAGTGTTGATTTTGAAAAGTAGCTGCAATGAGTAAAAGCAAATAATAATTTGACAGCAAATTAACTACGCTGGTGTGCAAAACTTAAGCAACAGGTGGTTTTTCGGCCATAACACAAGAGATCATCTGATGGACATGAAATTCAGCCATAAGATACATTATCTTAAAGGATGACTAAAGCATAGTTGCAGAAAAATAAATACAATTCATACAGTATGGAATCAAACAAAAATAGGTTTAATTAAACTCACGGTATCCCTGCATAAGATCATCTGTCCAAGAGGAACAATAACAAACAGATATTCCATT
Source organism: Latrodectus geometricus (assembly GCA_026290005.1). NCBI lineage: Eukaryota > Metazoa > Arthropoda > Arachnida > Araneae > Theridiidae > Latrodectus > Latrodectus geometricus. The sequence continues at coordinate 8,944 of JAPDSC010086399.1, read as the reverse complement.
GTAAAGAATATGCCCTTTCCTTACTGCAATGGTTGATTAGCAACGTCTCTCCATACTCAGCACCAGATTTTCCTACAGTTCATGCGGTAACAGTGCCTATTCCTCAATCAGCATTTGTTTCAGTTGCTGCGTGTTCCCCGAGGGAAGCATTGGTGCCGCAATGCATCTCCCCAAATCATCCCACTCATTTTCTATGGGATTAAAATCAGGCAAGTACACTAGCCAATCCATTCAGTTGATGCCTTTACTATCCAGTAGCTGCTGAACAGCATGAATCCAACGTGGCCGTGCATTGTTATCCATAAAAATGAAGTCGTCATGGAAGTCGAAATGGCACCTCAGAGAAGACGCACATGGGGATGGATTACCTTCTGACAATAGCGATCTCCAGTTACAGAGCCTCTGTCGAAAACGTTGAGCTCAGTCACCTATTCAGCATAATGCCTCTCCAGACGAGAACTCCAGGACCACCATAACCGTCTGTTTCCGTTATTATACTGGGATGAAACCATGTCCCAACCTCTCTCCAAATCAAGTGGAGTTGAGAATCGTTTGTGGCACTGAAACGACTCTCATCTGTGAAGAGGACACGATTCAATTCATCAGATGTCCAATTTTTGTGCTCGTTGCACCACTCTAAACGGTGCCACCCATGGCGAGCTGTCAACGGAATGCAGCTTTCGAGAGTGTGGGCAATTAGACCACTTTCGTGAAGGCGTCTTATCACAGTAAACAGTAACACTTGTTGCTGCACACATGTGCTGAACTATGGCACTTGCTGATTTGTTTCGGGATTTTTTGCCTGCAGGATGATATAGCAGTCATCCACTGCAGTTATATTCCTGGGGCAGCCACCGTCAACCGTTCGAACAGCTGTATCTCAGGTTCTGAAGGCTTTCCAAGTTCCCGATATGACAGATTTGTCGATTCCGAACTCTTCAGCTACACTAGTCACATTTTGCCCCTCCTCTAATTTTCCAATCACTCTTTCATGTGTGAAGTCGTCCAGGTTATTTCCTTTAGCCATATTTCACAGACACACTCACTTGCACTTGAAACGAAATTCCTTAACTGCTCCTCCGTCCTTCCTATTATAATATGCTGGACTGCGCGCGCCGAGCTCAAGGGTTTTACATATGCTGACGTCACCCCTGATGTCTTGACACTGATATTTTCATACGCATGACCTTTCTACTGAATTATGAGTTCATTGATCAGGTAAAAAAATGATCGCTAGAACTACTTTTATTCAATTTCATGGCTATCTGCTTAAAATTTACATTGTTGCTTAACTTTTGCACACTAGTGTAAAATATTATATTTTTCACTGGATTATAAACTACAAAAATATTTTTTTATTTCATTCAAAATAAATGAAATAAATTAAATTTCTTGATAATAATTTTCAAAGTAACTTAATAAAATTCATATTTAATGCAATAAAAAATTATAATAGAGACATGACGACATTTTTGAGCAGAACATACTTAAGTAAACTACTAGCATGTTGTGGTTACTTCATGTGACAGCGATTGATGGACTTCCTGGCTGTAAGTCATTAAAATGTGATTATTGTGAGATTGTCTAGGGTAAAGCGGAAATACGACCCATCAAGAATTAGAGGCTTTTGTATTCTTGACAAGCGCTAAAGGGGGAAAATCTTGCTTTTCAGTGAAAGCAAAAACTAAGTTGCAACCACGAAGCTAAAATGAAGCACTTTCGAATTAAAAATTTATCACAATCCGAATTAAAAATAACATAAAAATTAAGTCAGAATACAAATAATTCCCGATTTTTAATTTTTTTTTTTTTTTTTTTTGCAATTTCCTGCTAAAGAATATTTTTATTTTGGAATTTAAATTCAAATTTGAGTCTTTAAAATAATTATAATAATTCTGCATGTTTTTTACATATTTTATCTCTAGGTATTATAAAATATAATAAAATAAAGAAATGTAATGTAATTTATTTTTTTAAGGATGTCTTCAGAAGTATTCAAATAATGGACATCGTTATCTCTTAAACACATAAACGCGTGGTATTTCTTCTGTAAACCTCTTTATTTGAATTCATTTAGGGAATTATTTTCAAAATTTTATGAAAAGTCATATATAACTAATTATCCAAATAGTAAAAATTTTCCACAATGTGATTAAATGTCTAACAAAATATACAGTTATTTAAACATATCATAAAAATAAAACATTTTTATTAAATAAAAAGAAATATGATTTTCAAGACAAAACTGTAAATATTCTCTCTCAGTAAATAAGAGAAGCAATATTTTTGTTTAATAAGGCAAAGAGAAGACTTGTTAGTGATATAATAATAAGTGAAAATTAAAATATCTGTTATTAACTATGTATAATGTAAATATTAAAGATTCTAAACATATTTTAAAACATATTGTGTGGAAACTTTTCTGATAATATATGAACAAGAAAAATATATCAATTACTTTGAAAGAAAAATTGCAATGTTTTATTAACTTATTTGAGCATAGAAAGAAAACAGATAAACTCCATTATTTGTTGAACATTACAAAATTTTCTTGAGTCTTAAAAATAGTTATTGTATTGAATTATATAATTAATTTATGCCTGTAAACATTAGTCTGAATAACAAGTCTTTAAATAGGATATACGATTTAAAAAGTACTGAATAACAAAATAACCATCTGCATTTTTATTAAGTTGACTATCGCGGAAAATAATGGCGTGCTATGTATCCATGAAAATGTGTTAAGTTTGCAAGCTGTCGTGCAAAAACTGAAATATTGGAGAAACAATTACCATTGATTGTGGGTGACTTTAAAATTATAGTGGCCTTTATATTTTAGGTTAAAATTATTTTTTCGATTTAGCAAATGCCACCTAACCAGATATATTGATTTACATTTTAAATGGCTCTGCTTGAGACTTATTATTCTTGAATATTTTAGGATATTTCAGTAGGTTTGTAAATTAATTAAGTAGAAAGAATTTATTGTTAGTTAAAATATATTTCGGCTTGTCAGATTATAGTATCATCTTAATAATGTTCGTAATTCAACTAGGCAATTAAAAAATAGTAAGCTGTATTTGCGATCTTCTAAACAGATTACACTTAATCCATAGGGAAACAATTTAGAAACTTGATTAGATTATACCATTTTAGAAACTGAAGCCTCAGAAATATCCAAAGATTTCTCAGCCTAAATTTTGCATATTTGTTTTACAAATGGCTTTCCGTCATGTGTGTTTCCCCACTAAATATTAAAATGGAACAAATAACACTTTTTTATAGCCGATTTGAAAGTAAATACAAAGAAAAGGATTTATGTGGTAAATTTAAGACAATACTACTATCGAAGGCTTGAATGTAAATTTTAGGAATAATTACAAACTTGCTTGAACAAGTTTTATGACCAACATCATTATTTGAAATGACCCTAATTTTATCTTAACTAAACTACTTATTACGCAAAAAACTCTATAAACGTCTCATAAGTATCATATTTTTCAAAAATCTTCAGAATTTTAAATAAACTATTTGTTTTTATTACATTATGGAGTGCTTAATGCATTTTCATTAGATTTGGAGTACTAAGTTTAAAACCTAGAAATTAATATATTAAGTAATTAAAATTATTATTTTTCCTTTGCTGTTTTAGAGATTGAATGAATGCAAACAAAAATATTTTGTGTTTAATAATCCCAATTATATTCTTCAAAGTTCCATAGTACGACTTATAATTCTATTTACATAAGTGTAATAAAAACATTAATGAAAAGACATTAAAAAACTAAGAAGTTTGACAAATAACTTTTGAAATAAATTTTCTAATAAATTGGTTATACATTTTCACAACATAATGAAGTATCAAAATTCTAAAATAAATAAATAATGGAAAATATTAAAATCTTTAAACTAAGGTATGTATTTTATAATTCCAAGATACATATTTTATAACAAACAAGGTTTTCCACAAATCCTTCAGGCTCTTGATATGTTTCAATTCTGTTTACATATTTGTTTTAGCTATTTTGATGACGTTTGGTAACGTAAAACATATCTTCACGGCAGATAAAACTGTTTTTTTTCTACTAATATATTTTATTTTGTATAAATCTGCACTTATAAGAAAAACAATAAGAGAACTTAAGACAGCGTCATTCAATATAATCCATAATGTCTTAATAAATACTCTCTTTTTTTAAGATTTGGTTAAAAATTTTAAAAATAAATTAAGAGACTTTCCATATTTAAATTAAATCCATGAAATGAATATTTATCACCGATACTTCATAATCTTTTGAATATGAAGAAAGAAATAACCCATGCAAATAAATTGGTTAGACCAAAAAATTCATGAGCTTAAGGAAAACACTATTAGAATATGTAGTTTAGTAACATATAACCTTGATAATAATGATGAAATATATCCATTGTAAAACAATAATTCGTCTCTTATACTTTAACAATTAACTTCAAATTGCCATCAGGAAGTTACTAAAAAGAAGAAACTTCGAAAATATATATAAAAAAATTATTAAATCACAACAAATGTCAAATAACATGACGATTATAAAATTTCTAATATGGCATTGTAAAATGTTAAATAACACATATAGAATAAGTAAAATAATATATAAATAAGAATATTTTTTAATCACAATTCTTATGAATTTTCTTTAACGTTTGTTTCATAAAAATCGTAAAATGTAAGTAAAAATTGCATGAATATTTACCTGTGTGTGTATTCTATTTTTTCCCTCTTTTATACATGTGTCTGGATTTTCAATACATAATTTAACTAAATTTAATGAAATCATTAAACAATTTAATGTTTTTCATAAGGAAATTAATATATAGAAATAAGGCATATCACATAGGCAATAGAAAAAATAATTTTATGATATTATTAAAAATAAAATGTGATATATGATTTATTCAAACTGTAATTATAGAATCATTTAATTCATTAATTATCACTAAGAGTGCTATCACAGAATATTAAAATTGTGTTAATAATTTTCTATAATATATTTTTATAGGAATAATTTAATTGTAAAATGTAACTAGAATAATGTAATTGCAATACCTTAACAGCCGTACTAATTTAAAATTTAGTCATTAAGGCAGTAGCACATTCTTAAAGTAAAACCAAAAATTATTTATAATCAAAATGGAATAGTTTCTCGCAGTTTACATAATTAAAAATATTTAAGATAATACAGATTTATCACCACGAATATGTCTCAGTTATCTATAATTTACAACTACTAAAAAATCAAAAGAAATTTATTTTATGAATTTATCTAAATATACTTAACAATATTTATCATTATAACATTTTTGTGGTGATATTAGAGTTTAAAATGTCATCTAGTAATGATTAACAAAGTTGTTTTCTTCATTTATTACTATTTTAAAACCTGATCTTTACTTCTAAAGTTTAAAGCATAAATAATGTGATGATATTTTTTTCTCAACAAATAGAGCCAGATAATTATTAATAGAAAAAGCCATTGCAATTAATTTCTTACTCGATTTATAAATTATTTCTAAATCATTTTGAAATTATACATTATATCATTAATGTATGTTATCAACAGTTAAGTACATAATATATAATATTAATAAGAATGATAATGAAGAGGAAGGATAGATAGATTTCATTTAAAAACTAAAAGTTACTATTTACAATTTGATAATAATTTAAAATGTTAATCAAATATCATAGGAAGATAAACAACACACTAGACATTAGAACAAAATAATAATGTTGAATGTCCATTTGCGAAGCGATAAAAACAGTTCAATTGATTTCATAATAACGTACTGTTAAGATTTTATGTAAGAAAATTTCGCTTTTTACATAGGTAAATTTAGCATAGACATAAATTTAAATCGTTTTATGAGATAAAAATTTCTGATATAGCAAATACGTATGCACTTAATCATTGTTAAATCTTACTTTCATTTTTTTCAAATTTTATGTCAGGTTACTTTTCAATGAAGTAATCTATGCATCTGAAAAGAAATCGTTTATTTTATATTATGTCTTTAATTCAGAGTAAAGGTTACAAAGTGACGCTCAAATTCACATTATTTAAATTTAGAAGTTAAAAAAAGTGAATATTTTTTTTAAATAAACATTTCTTGTGTAAAAACATCTCTAACTTAAATTTGTGTAGGAACAATTAATACTAAATTCGATAAACTTAAGAAATTTTAAACCAAACCAATACATAAATTCATGGTATAAGATTTTAAATCTCATAAAAGAAACTACATAAAAAAAGATACCTCAAAGGTTTGCAAATATTTTATCAAATATTGAAACTTCTTTCTTAGGTAACGGAAGCTATGAAAACTATTTGAATAACAATTCTTTTTATAAAGTTCTATTTCCATGAATAGATTTGAAAAACGATACTTTTCCATATTCCTAAACTTTGAATTTTTGCTTTAAATATAAATATTCAATGCAACATAGACTTAAATATATCAAAAATACTGTTTATAAATCATAAATAACCGAGAAAACTGATACAAGAATAAATTTTATTTTAAGTTTGATTTTTATCAGGCATTATTAATCATTATAATAAAATGGTTTAGTAAAAAAAATCCCTCTAACATAGTTAATTAATAATAAATCTCTAATATTTCTTAGTTTTAAATTATAAGAATTTATTTAGAAAGTGTTTAAACCTACACATTTTAAGTGAATTTTGAATACTGCTTTATCTTCAGTACTTTTTGAAGAAAAAGACAATTATTTATCTCAAATTCATAAGCACTTGCAATTTAAATTTTCTTGAAGGTTTCTTATTTAATAAAAAAATTTAAATATATTCTCTTAGATTTTTAAGAAAATTTCAGATTATCTCAATAACAAATCGAAATTTTATTAATTTATTTATTACTTCAGTAAAAATAAATATATCGAAAATATTAACTTAAGTATCTAGTAAATTTGAAAAAGTCCAGTTTAATTCTATGAAATTTTGAATATTTAAAGAGTTATTCAAATTTAACATCATTTTTTTAATTTGATGTAATATAAAAATATATACCATGTACTAATTAATAACATTTTTAATTGCAATTTTTTCTTTGTTATTAATCAATAAATTTCTTTGTATTTTAACTGAATACTTAACAAAATTATTAAATTTTATTTAAGAATATCATTATGTTTTTAATTTATAAACACAAATTTATTTTTTAAAAAATATGTATTTTCTTGCAATTTCTATTCTGTTTATCTATATGTGTATTCTGTTTACCCGTATTTCTCAGTTTCTATACAAAATTAGAAATTGTAATCGATACTTCTAACTAAATATGAATGTATAGTATTTACATGCTATGTAAATAATAATATTCTCAATATATTTCCACAACTGTAACATCCTTAGACATGATATTATAGCTTTCAAAATTTACATTACAATTAAAAAAAATAATAACTATTTCATAGCTTCATTCATATCTTACGTGGTACGTTTAGGATAAAATAAAGTTGTTTTGAGTCTCAAAGTCCATGTCAGAATATTGACTGCCTTAAAATCAATAAAATGCTCATTCAAGGAATTTTATTTGTGGAAACTTGAACTTGTTAACATTTTAGTTCATTGTTAAAATTGGATTAAAAAGAATGTGCAATAGAATTGACCAATCCTGAAAATTTAGGTATCTTGCCCTTGCTTCTCGCTTTCTTTTAATTGTTTCTGACCATTGCGAAAATGGAAACAGTTGTGTCACATTTTATATTATAAAATTTTTAACTTCTGTAAGTATATATTAATATGTCGTTATTTATTAATATATAAATATAGTACGCGTTTTAGCTTCTCATTTAAAATTAGATATTATATAGGTAGCTGCGTGTTATAATATCATTCTATGACGTATCACAAAATATAATGCATAACATAGCATAATATATAGGCCCATATTATGATCCTCAAATGCATTTGAAATAATTAGAAGTAAACTGATCAAATCATCTAAAAGCAATTTAAATATAAATAATTTTTTATAGAGTTTGAAAATAACCGTTGGGGCCATGACTAAAATACTCTTTTACTGCAAATACAATTAAACCTACAAAACTCATTTTTACGTATATTTTTCTCTAAAAATTTGTGACTAAATATAATTATTTATAGTATATTATTTAAGAAACTATCACTGTAAGCAATTTTTATTTTAATTAAAATTATTAAATTCATTTGCTTAATAAGTACCGCAACAACCTATACGACAAACATTTTCTTGAATAAAATAAATTTAAATATTTGGACTTCTTCTCTCAAGAATTATAGGCTTCTGCTGTTTATGAATGTGCTCACCTGATCATTAACTAAACAACAACTCTCCAAGCTGATTCTGTTAAATAAATTCATAAAGACATCGCACTCAACAAAACAGTGCGTTTATTAAATGTCAATAATACAAATTGTGTTAACACATTTTTAGAATGATTTTGAGGCCGTTTAATTAATGTTTAAAATGTAAAGACTATTTTAAATATTTGATGATCAACACTGCTATTATTTGTTATTTTAAAGTAATTTATAAGGATACAAACATTTAATAGAAAAATTGAGTTGGAATATGCTTTTTTAGAGTTCTTTCAATGCCCGGATTAACGAACTAACTAATCGGTGATTTTTGTTTTACAAGTACTTGTGAAATAAAAATTGCTACAATGTATCTGGACACATTGCATAATCCACAGAGAAGCTCTAGTACCAAAGAGATAAGTCCTGGTGTGAATATAGTGTAACTTCGATTATAAAATAACGCAAAAAAATAATGTAAAAATTAATATGAATTCAAGAATCTTTTCCACATTCTGTAAAGAGAGAGGTTGGATACGTTCAGTGTTAACAAGTTAACCACATACGAAATTTTTGCACGTATTTATGAATTAAGAGAAAAAAGTGCA